>JAINUT010001077.1:0-155749 GCA_020205555.1 Panax stipuleanatus
AAGACGCCCCGTGGCTGCGAAAGGACGTGGTGTCAGGTATAAATCCCAATCAATGATAAATGCTTATGTATTTTTGATTCGGGTGCCACCTGTTTCTTTTGTATCTGAAGAATTTGCTAGTAGACTTAGTACACCCCGAGAACGATTAGAAAATCCTTTGATCGAAGTTGCTAATAAAGAAGTGATCCCTGTAGAATACATTTATCGAGATTGTCACGCAAACATTAGAGAACATGAACTGAGCGTAGACTTGATTCCTATTAGATTGGGAGAATTTGACGTAATACTGGGAATGGATTGTTGTATAACCATGCTGCGATAATTGACTGTCAGAACAAATGTGTGAACCTTCAGACTCCGAGTAAGTCTAAGGTAGTGTTTTATGGTAGCTCATCGCTTAAGCAATCGTGTTGCGTTACGATGATGCAGGCCAAGAAATTGTTAAGGAAAGGATGCGTAGGATATTTAGCTTACATCGTTGATACTCAAAAAAGGGAGTAGAATTAAGGATATATCCGTAGTGAATGAATTTCTAGATGTGTTTCCACGATCTGCCTGGTCTTCCCAGACAGAGAAATCGAATTCATAATAGACTTAGCACCGGGAACGGCACCGATTTCGAAAGCTCCATATCGTATGGCGCCAGTAGAAATGAAGGAATTGATGATACAATTGCAAGAGTTGTTGGATAAGGGTTACATTCGACCGAGTGTTTCTCCTTGGGGAGCACCAGTACTATTCGTTAAAAAGAAGGACGGATCGATGAGGCTCTGTATCGATTATCGAGAATTGAACAGAGTAACGATCAAGAACCGATATCCGCTACCGAGGATAGACGACTTATTTGATCAACTGAAGGGAGCAAAGTGTTTCTCAAAGATCGACCTACGAACAGGATATCATCAACTGAAAGTGAGGGATGAGGACATACCAAAGACTGCGTTTCGAACCCGTTATGGACACTACGAGTTTTTGGTAATGTCATTTGGATTGACTAATGCTCCGGAGCATTTATGGACTTGATGAACCGAGTTTTCAAGCCATACTTGGATAAATTTGTAGTGGTTTTTATCGACGACATTTTGATCTACTCGAAGACAGAGGAAGAACACGCCGAACATCTAAAGATTGTTTTGGAGGCACTAAGGAAGGAGAAGATGTATGCAAAATTTTCTAAGTGCGAATTTTGGATGGAGAAGGTTCAATTCTTAGGCCACGTGGTGGATAAGAATGGATCTCTGTAGACCCTGCGAAGGTTGAAGCAGTAAGTAATTGGGAACAACCGAGAACACCGACGGAGGTGAGAAGCTTTTTAGGTTAGCCGGATACTATCTGAGATTCATCCATGATTTTTCTAAGATAGCAACCCCGCTGACAATTTGACTAGAAAGACGGTGAAATTTGTATGGACCGACAAATGCGAGGAAGTTTCAAGAACTGAAAAGGAGACTGAGCAAAGCACCTGTGTTATCATTACCAGATGATGCGGGAAATTTTGTGGTGTATAGTGATGCATCGCACAAGGGGCTTGGCTATGTGCTTATGCAGCACGGCAACGTCATTGCATATGCATCACGACAATTGAAGGATTACGAAAAATATACCCTACTCACGACTTAGAGTTAACGGCAGTAGTTTTTGCGTTAAAGATATGGAGGCATTATTTGTACGGAGAAAAATGTGAGATATACACGGACCATAAAGTCTAAAGTATATCTTCACACAGAAGGAGTTCAACATGCGGCAGAGGGATGGTTAGAATTAATCAAAGACTATGATTGCGATATTCTTTATCACCCGGGAAAGGCGAATGTGGTTGCCGACGCTCTGAGCAGGAAAGGAAGGGAGAAGTTGTTTAATTTGACGACTCAGGAAGAATTGATAAGAGAGATGGAGAAATTGGAAATAGAAGTGAAAGAACCAAAGAAGCCTGGAGAGAAATTGTTTGTAGTGGGAGCTCATCCGACATTGTTGGATAGAGTAAAGGAAGCCTAGGAAAAGGATGAAGAGTGTGAGAAAATTCGAAAGAGGATCACGAAAATGAGGAAGAAAAATTTGAATGGATAAAGACGGTATTTTGAGATTTGAAGGAAGAGTGTGGGTACCAGCGGTAACCGAGTTGAGGGAAGAGATTTTGCACGAGGCACACAATACGACGTATTCCGTTCATCCGGGAGGCACTATGATGTACCGAGATTTGAAGCAACATTTTTGGTGGCCCAATTTGAAACGGGAAGTCGCAGAGTGCGTCAGTAGATGTTTGACTTGCCAACGCGTTAAAGCAGAACATCAGCGGCCTAGTGGTTTACTACAACCGTTGGAAATACCAGAGTGGAAATGGGAGCATATTACGATGGACTTCATGGTAGGACTTCCAGCTACGCAGAAAGGTTATGATGCCATTTGGGTTATCGTGGATCGACTAACCAAGACCGCACATTTTCTACCAATCAAGATCCGCTACAGTTTGAACCAATTAGCAAGTCTGTATGTAAAAGAGATTGTTTCACGACATGGAGTGCCGGTATTAATTGTCTCTGATCGAGATCCGCGCTTCACGTCCAATTTTTGGAAGAGTTTGCAAGAAAGAATGGGAACACATTTGAGGTTGAGTACGGTTTACCATCCTCAGACAGACGGATAGAGTGAGCAAATAATACAAACGCTGGAGGACATGCTTAGGACTTGCGTGATGGATTTTAAGGGAAATTGGGACGACCACCTACCCTTAGTAGAATTCGCATATAATAATAGTTACCATGCAAGTATCGGCATGCCACCGTACGAAGCTCTTTACGGAAGAAAGTGCAGAACGCCATTATGTTGGGACGAAGTCGGGAGCGACGAATACTCGGACCAGAGTTAGTACAACAAACCGCAGACGTGGTGACAGTGATAAGAGCCAGATTAGTAGCAGCTCAAGATCGCCAGAAGAAATACACAGATTTGCATCGGCAGGACCGAGACTTCAAAGTCGGCAGTTTTGTATTCTTGAAAGTATCTCCATGGAAAGGAAAGATCAGTTTCGGCAAGAAAGAAAATTGAGTCCAAGATTTATAGGACCGCTCAAAATACTGAAGCGAGTGGGCGAAGTGGCATACAAAGTTACGTTACCACCCGAGTTGGAGCACATCCACAATGTGTTCCACATTTCCGTGTTGCGACCGTACAAGGCCGACTACAAGCACGTGATTTCTTACGAGCCCATTCAAGTGGAGAAGAACTTGGCGTATGAAGAAATTCCTGTCCAGATATTAGATAGGAAAGAGCAAACTTTGAGAAATAAAATTATTTCGTCTGTAAAAGTACTTTGGCGTAACCACGATGTCGAGGAGGCAACGTGGGAGTTAGAAGATAGGATGATGAAGGACTATCCCCATCTATTCGTGTAACCTTGTAGCAATTCCGGGACAGAATTTTTATAAGGGGAGGAGGATGTAATACCCGTGAATTTTCATATATTATTAAATAAATATATTAATGGAAACAAGAATTTATTTGAATATAAATGATTTTGTGTTATGAGAATGATTAATTCAATTATATAAAATTAAATAATTATAATAATTGAGAAATTATAGAGTTTGCGATAAACTCGTTGGGAGCCTTGTGTGGCACAGTGACGTAATATGAGAATGATTATATTAGTTTAAGCAACAGTTAATCTATATTAATTGTAGAATATTAATTAATTATTGTGGAATATTAACTGTGATTGATTAATAATATGTTATTATTATTATTGCAAGAAATATAATAATAATAATGAGCAACGTGTTTATAAATATAATAAGATTTATATTAAAGTGATAATTAATCATATAAGGGTTAATTAAATTTTATGGAGATTAACAATTATATTGATTGAAATATATAAGCTACATGTTTATGCCTATGTGACAATATGTAGGTAAGTATACATTAAAATAGTACATCATGAATATATGATAAACAATTATTGATTAGTAGAATTTAATAATAAAGGATACAGTGTGATGTGATTATATCCGAGAAAATTATACCAGTATGATAAAATGTACCTGGATTATATGTGTATAAGTCACACTTACTACATTATGTGAATTATAGTGTGACATTTCAATTAAAGACATATGTGCAAAATATATAAATATATATATATATATATATATGTAGATAGCCTAAGTATTTAATACATATGTGTATAATGATTTAAGTGTAGTATAGAAGACTGAGTTTGTTTTGCTGGGAGAGTCACTGTCTCCTTCACGTGAAATACACAAGCTATCCTACTCCCCTATTCTTCCTTAAACTTAGTAACATAGGCTAGCAAATGATGAAGAAGGGTGTGGCTATCATGATGGATTTCAACCACCATTACCAACCCCCTAATAACCTCCCTACAATTCAAATTTCTGTTAGTTTGAAATGGTAGGCAATAACATTGTCTGGATTATAAGTTCTTCTATAAATATAACCCATCCTCTTCCTAATTCATTTGTTGAGAATTTTGGGCTAAGTAAGTTAAGAGTTATATATATATATATATATATCAGTGTCCTTGAGTAGCAGCAAGTTCAGATTCTAGCAGAAGGTATATTACAGTTTCTTTGTTATTCATTTTCATTTTCTGTCAAAAGTTCAAATTCTTGATTATGCCAAATTGGTTCGTAATTGGTTTGTAGAACCCTTATATTGTTGTTATATGAACATACATACATGATGAAACCACTATATAGCTTTCTTGACTTTCATTTCTATTTTTGCTCTGCAATTCTATAAAACATCAAATTCGTGAAATTGGTTGGAGTTCATGAAATTGGGAATTGATAAATGGCGATTTACTGTTATATAAGCATATATATATATATATGTGTGTTAGTAAGTTAAAGAAGTCTAATAGCATCTGGGTATGTTGAAATCGATGAAATGGGAAGTTTGGGGACGGTTTTGGCTGCAGCGAACTGAGTCTGCAATGCGGCGCTGCAGCGTCGATGCACAGCGTTAGCTGCGCACTGCAGCGCCACAACACGTCAGTACCAGCGTCTCCCACGCCGCAGCACCAATCCCAGGGCATTATGCCCGCGCCGCAGCGCCACCCGCGCCGCAGCGCCAGATTGTGCCTGTTGTTGCCGCGCCGCAGCGCCGGCCTCTGTGTGCAGTTTTCTGCATTCTGCAACAAAACCGTTATGTACTAATTGTTTGATTTTTGTTTAAATAAGCATGGAAGCATGATTAATACATATATATAACCTAATGAGGTAATGTAAGCATGTTTTAGTATATTAGCATGCATGGTTAACCAAACGACATATAGTTTGGAAACAAACTTAAAGTTTCCTAAACGAACGTTAACATATATGAAGCATGTTAATATTCTGATTTTTCAAGGCATGTCGGTATGAGGTAGAGATGCATAAAAGACATATTAACTTATGTATATATGGCTCGTAGTATGACAAGAGCATGTTAGACCTCACTATTGAACATATCTAACAAAAATACAAGTTTTGAAGGTTGATATTGGCATGTAAAGACCATGTATACATTCTAACTTTTCGAGCATGTTTATAGGGCCTTAAAATGCATGAAAAGCATGTTAACTTATATATATAGGTTTCATAAGGAAGCATGGACATGATAGACCTTATTAATGAACTAAACTAACAAAGTATAAGCTTTGAACGTAAACTTTGGTATGTTATGGCGAGAGTTAGAATCTGATAATTTGGACACATGTGATAGTACTCTTAGACTCATTCATGTGTCATGCATGTATATATACCATGATTTGTTGCCGTGATTAAAGTTTTGCATAAACGAAGCATGTTTTCAAGATAATAACAATGCTAGCTATATATATGCGATACGAGTACTCATGGGCATGCCTAACACAAGTTATATGAAAATCTTATGTGTTTAAAAAGCGAGCATGTTAGACCATATGAGTTCGTGTCCTTGAATGGCTTTAAGTATTAACTTAAGAACCTATACCATGTACGATTGGATTTGAAAAAGTTATACAAGCATGAAAGTATCCTTTAAATATGAATACATGCTACGTGATATTATAGGATGTTACTTGAACCCGATTTTGACGGTTAACTTAAGGGGATGCCATAACTTGCTAAAATGAAATATATTTAGCATTGATTGCGATCTTATAAGATATGAGAATGTGTTTAAACTCTAAAGGAGGAACGTTAAGGATAGAAATTATATTCTATATAACTGTGTAGCTAGGTAAAACCTAGCTTATGTGTTGATCGTATATTCGAAGATAAAATGTGAAGTTTAATTATATGACTAATGAATATCATATATACGTAACTGTATTACGATAGGAATTCGAAAGTGTTGATTTGCTTTCGTGGATAAACTACGCTAAAGGCAAGTTCTCTTACTTACACTCTTTTAAAGTGCAAGTATCCTAACCGACGCATTTACTTTATGCAAGGAAATCTATGATTGTGCAAGTTTCCTAACTTACACTCTTTTACTGTGCAAGTATTCTATCCTTGTATATTGCAAACTAGTTTTCTACTTAATCGGTTGAATTGAATTAGCATACTTGAACTCTTATTCATTAAAGTTATTATTCATGTTGAACTTAGTATTGTTCTTGAATATTGTGAAAGTGTCTATGTCATTTGATTCGGCTAGACTTATATTATTGGAAAGCATCCCAAACGAATTGATTGGTGCGGGATCTTGTATTTGACTGAGAAGAACAACCTTCTTTGAAGGGAATATATAATTGTCGGAGGATCGACGTGCACACTTGAGTATGATTGATTGTTATGCATAACGATGGTACTTTAGGCTGATCACCTATTGTACCTATTTTTATTGGATTTTCAGTTTATTACTGTCAATTCTAGTAGAAGTTCATAGTCCTTAGTGACTGCTCAGTATTCAATTATTTAAAATCTTGAATTGACGTATTATTGAATCATATTGATATTATTCTGTCCTTAGCGACTGTTATTGAGAACTGTTGATATTCTTGTTATCCTTGAACTATCAAACCTTGTTATACCTTTTCAAGAATTGGGAATCTTATTACTCACCCTTATTATATATTACTTGCTGGGCAATTTGTGCTCATTCTTGCTTTCCCTAAAACATTTTAGTTAAGGAAGAGCATGGCGAACCTTCGGGCGTTGATAAGGGCAAGGGCAAGGCTACCAATTAGCTTGTCTCTTATATGTTTTAAATATTTTAATGTTGTATTAAGATGATGTAGTAAGACTGGTTTTGATTATGTTTAAGCTTAAGTTAGGTTATGTAATAAGTCGTTAATTGATATTATTATGTAATCTATTAAGTACTGTAGGTTGCGAGACTTGGGGGAATAATTATAATAAATCATTATAAATTATTCTAGAATAGATTTTTCGCTGTGATCGTGTGATATTTAGTTATTATTATCGTAATGTATTACCATGAGCACGTGATGAACCGAATTCGAGAGACCCCGTGACGGTCCTGGAATTTGGGGGAGTCACACTGGCTTTGTCAATCTCTATACTCGTCTACTAATCCGGGGAACAGGAACCTCAGAAGGAGCTCTACGTCGACGAACTCCAGATGAAACCAGCTGAGATGTAGAACGACTGGGTCCCACCGAATCCATGTCTGAATAATGAGTTCACAGGAATTAAAGCCAAGTCAGGTATATTCCTACTTCATTTTAAATTTCAAATTAAATCCATGAAATATAATTTAGGTCATCACATCATGAATGTCCTATATGTGCCATTATATGTGTATGTTATTTTAATTGCATCCTAGTATATCCATGAATGTATCTAGGACCCGGACATCTGGCTCATGAAAATTTTTTGCCAGAGTTTCCTCTAAAAAATGGACTATCCACATGCCCGAAGCATGTATTAAATCACCCTATGAGGGTATACCATCACAACCAAGCATGTAAACATCAATTTAAACTGTTATCCTAACACATATATATATAATGTATGTCTAGATTAACTGATAAATGATAACATATCGCATATATATGGTCCATAAGATGATCTGTAGGTATGCATTGCATCATAAACACGTTTATCTAACTGTCTATGCATACATGTTAGATATAATACCTTTAAGAAAGGAAATACGAGTTTTTGCCAATGAAAACATAAAAAAACGGAGTCTAGACGTTACTCGTAGTACGTAGAAGAGATGTACGATGGCGGATCGCTCCAAATCAAGCCGAAATCGAGTAAATATGAAGTGGGGCTCGGTTTTAGAGAGAAAAACTAAGAATTTCAAATGGAATGGGTGAAAATGAAGCCTCCCGACGGTATAAGCTCGATCAGGGGCAGCCTTGACTATGGTTGCTCCAGCCGCAACCACATATGTGGCTACTACAAGTGGGCCCCACGGCTTCCCGATTGGTAACGCGATGTCCAAAACATGTTATTTTGGGTTCAGAATGGTCACATTATGTAAGATGATACCTTTTCGGGACAGTTTTAAGCCCCAAAAACCCTAAAAAAATCCTCCGAAATAGCAGAAGTTCGGCGAAGATCAGAAATCCCGACGTCGAACGCCGGAAGACCAGAAATCAGTCAAAATCAATACTGTATCTCATAATTCTCCGGCAACGAACCAATGAAAGCATCGGCTCAACCCATGACGAGGAAATACGCCGACAACGAATTAGTGAAGGCGTTGGCTCAACCCCTAACGATGCAATCCACCAACAATGAATCAGTGAAGGCGTCGGATCAACCCCCGATGATGTAATCCATCGACAATGAATCAGTGACGGAGTCGGCTCGACCCCCGATGATGTAATCCATTGGCGACAACCCTACGCAGGTCGGCAAATCCCCGATGATGTAATCCATTGGCAACAACCCTACGAAGGTCAGCAAATCCCCGATGATGTAATCCGTTGGCAACAACCCTATGCAGGTCGACAAATCCCCGATGATGTAATCCATTGACTACAACCCAACGTAGGTTGATAAATCCCCGATGATGTAATCCGTTGGCAACAACCCTACGTAGGTCAGCAAATCCCCGATGATGTAATCCATTGGCAACAACCCTACGCAGGTCGGCAAATCCCTGATGATGTAATCCGTTGGCAACAACCCTACGCAGGTCGACAAATCCCCGATGATGTAATCCGTTGGTAACAACCCTACGCAGGTCGGCAAATCCTTGATGATGTAATCCGTTGGCAACAATCCTACGCAGGTCGACAAATCCCAGATGATGTAATTCGTTGACAACAACCCTACGCAGGTCGGAAAATCCCCGATGATGTAATCCGTTGGCAACAACCCTACGCAGGTCGGCAAATCCCCGATGATGTAATTTGTTGGTAACAACCCTACGCAGGTCGATAAATCCCCGATGATGTAATCCATTGGCAACAACTCTACGCAGGTCGGCAAATCCCCGATGATGTAATCCGTTGACTACAACCCAACGCAGGTCGACAAATCCCCGATGATGTAATCCATGGGCAATAACCCTACGCAGGTCTGTAAATCCCTGATAATGTAATCCGTTGGCGATAACCCTACGTGGGTCGGTAAATCCCCGATGACGTAATTCGTTGGCTACAACCCAGTGAGGGCATCGGCATGACCCTGATGGTGCAATTCGTTGACTACAATTCAGCGCAGGTCGGTTTGATCCCGACAATGTAATCCTTAACTTCCCTAGCCAGGGAAGTAACCTTTCTCTAAATCTCACATATCATCACATCTGTTATACATGACATTGCATCATCAGATAAACCATGTCACGCATTCTCCGTGTCTATTAATCTTTGTCGTGTTTATTCTATTACATTTTATGAACATGACAAAGAGGGGCATCTGTAGACACTCAAAATTTTGCTTTCTTTGTACTAACCTTGCAGAAGGGCAAAAGTATAATTTTACTCCGACGATAACCTCGAGGTAGGGAAAAAGAGCCAGCTCATCTCGGAGACAACCCCGGGAGTGATGCAAAGGACCAATGACGTCCGAACATACCGTAAACCAATTGAGGATTGACGAACTGAGACAGTGATCGCTGGAAACCACTTCAGCAAACCTCGAACGACGTGCCATCAAAGACGAGTCAGCTAACTGATATCCAAATCTGGTGGATATATCTTGGCTATGAGTATTGACTTCCCGAACCCTAATCCAGTTAGAATCAATTTATTCCCTCTGCATTCCTCAAAGACTGTCCGAAAGGTCGAGCGGCGGACGTTAACTTCTACCGAACTGAGACCAAAGGACCACCTGCCGAGCTTGTGGGGCCCACTTGGGCTTGCCTTTACCATATCTGTGGCTAGTCGCATATATGGTTGTGGCTGCCTTTGGTAGCTTAAATCCCCCACAATAATTTATTTTAAAAAAAAAGAGAAAGACAATATAGAGAGAGAAAGTCATTCTAGAGAGAGAGGCTCGGGTGGAACTCAATACAACCAACTTGAAGCTTAATCATCCCATCTAGTATATACTTGAAGCCCCACTAGTGTTCTAAGTTCATCCCGGGAGTCAAAACGCTTGTTCACACACCCCCCAAGGTGAAATAACGCATTTTCAAGCTTTGTTTCTTTGTAAATGTTGTTTAAATGATAGATTAATGAGATATCTTGTTTGAATATAGCTAAACTTATTGTATTTTAAGCATATTGTGTAATAGTTGATAGATTTTATATTTCTATCGGTTATATTGTGCTTATTACATTGTAAATCGACCGCGAAGGCTAGATATACCTAAGTCTAAGCCTAATCTAGCCCTCGAGAGCTTATTAAGCATGAAGCTTTAACCCGTGGGCTATAACGGCTTAGATTCATGGTATATCTAGGGATTTATTATTTTAAACGATCCTGGTGAACCCGTATAACCCTAAATCTATATTTAGAGGTGAAAGGGGGCCGAAACGGCTTAAACGGTGATTTCAATCGATGAAATCATCTAATATCGAAACCGTGGACGTTATATATATGTAATATTGTACAAATCATGTGAGCCTAGGAATCTCGATGTTGAGATCCCTGAATAGATCCGACTTGATTCCCACGACGGACCGGTTTTTATGATGTAAATGCTTTAAATAACGTAAATATCGTTGTACATGTAATATTTGGATCTTGAAAATGAACTTGAGGGGTTAGTCTCTAGAGGTCGGATTCAAGATCCTGTGATAGTGAAAACCTTGATTGCGGGAGCTCGGTTCATCGAGATGGCTTACATGCCCGATGATGATCCGAATCCTTTTTAACGCTTTTGCATGCATATCATCAAAATGATTTCTAATAAAACCACAAAGTGCTTTTGATGAACAATAAAGCGATTAGGGGTAGATCACGTAATGAACGTAAAGAATAAAAGGAAGTATCAAAGTCCTTGGATTCCTAGTCGGGCAAAGGATTTGAAAATCTTACTTTCCAAAACCTCACTTTAATTCATATATCTTGTTAAAAATAAACTTTTCATTAAATCAAATCCTTCGTACCTAGGTGCAAAAGAGGTACAGCACTACTTTCAAGCCACCCAAAATAAAGACTTAGAAAAAGAGACTAATAAAGCTTTCAAAATAAAACACACACACACACACATACACATACACACTTTATGCATAAAAAATCAATAAGATGTGATATCGTGCTTGCACGGGAGTCGGAGGGTGCCTAACACCTTCCTCCCGCTTAACCTAACCCCCAGATTTTACGAATCTCTAGTTTCAAGGCCAATCTTTAGAGTCACGCATTGGACCACTTTGCAAAAAAAACTATTAAAACTCGGATGAGCTGGTACATCTATTTCCAAAATACCAACTGGCGACTCTGTCTCATTCGGTCCAATCATTAAAATTAAATCAATCTTTTCAAATCATCGACACATATGTCGATACCAGTTTCCTACAAAATTCACCCTTTAAACGGAACCCCAAAGACAAAGCGAAAGTAAAAGGGTCGAATAATATCAAATTAGGGAATATGGGCAATCCTCTCTTTTTCCCCCGGATAGAAGAGGATGGAAAACCAACCCAAAGAGAAAAAGACCTCCTCCTCCTTCAACAAAAAGGGGTACAGAGAGGACTTAAATTCTTCCCGGCGTCGACAGAGGTCTCTTATGATGATGGATTGGATATTATGCTTTTGAGAGCCTTATCATCAGACTCAGATCGCTGATTTGAGACTTCAGTTGGAGCAGATAACAATGTTTATCGTCATTTAGGTGGGGACCCTTCATTAGCTAGTACTTTTGCTGCTCAGGATTGCGAGGCTGGACCCTTAGGCACTGGTGGCTCTCACGTGGCTGGACCATCAGGTACGGGTGGTCCTGATGATGGGGGTGATCCTTTTGCTCATCAACCAGGTGTGTAGGAGATGTTTTATCATTTAGATCCACAGGATACGCTTTATCGCCCAGCTATGCAGGATATGCCCACTCAGGTGGACTTGGCTCAGTTTGATCAATTTGACAACACTGTCACCTTTGTAGATGACATCGTGATGACTCCATAGGTCCTTTGTTATTTATTGGGCATTTGTGCCCCAGTATCCTGTACTTTTTATTCCTTAGTTTTGACATATATCATAGGTATGACAGTGATGTATATATAAAACAGAGGTGTTCGGCAGATATTTATGTATGATGATGTTTTCTATTTATTTATTGTACATGTTATGTTATCACTCATTATGATGTATGCTTCATATATATTTAAATGATTTGATAAAGATTGACCCATGTATGGTCTTTTTGACAAAGTTTTACAGATGGCTTCTTCTGCAGTGACTCGTCTTGAGCATTCCTAGGCTGGTCAGATACCTACCAGTCTGAGAGTCTAGCATGACCTTCTGCCATATTCTGACCACATCGCAGTTGGCCACATATTGGGTCATTCCTTATCTTTGCTATCCTTCAAGGTTCCAGAGGGATTTATTGACGGGATGCTTACTCATTAGATCCCAGAGCGCCATGTCTTCAGGTTTGGCTCTGATGAGTTGACTCCCACTTTAGAGGAGTACGGTCGCATTTTTGGTTTATCTATGGATGGACCCTGTGGTCTGATGGTTGTGGGCCATATGTCCCGCCAGTTCATGACAGTCACTAGATTAAGGGCAGTTATTTTGGCTGAGGTGGGTGGTAGTTATATCATTTCGATTGACTTCCTGATAGACCATTTCGCCTCTGCTGACAGCTTCCTTGTCTATCGGGCAGACTTTACTATTTTTGAGGAGCGATGGCAGGCTATACGGGTGGATGCACTAGTTATGTGCCTCATATCTTATTTATATATGCCATTTTATGCTGACCATCTGGATGTCGGGATGTCAATGGTTGTTAGGGCTCTTAGAGATGACTTCACCATCCTTCCTCTGATTTTGGCAGAGACACTGATATCGGCATCCTTCTGCCTGACCATTGGGGATCAGAAGTTTAGAGGTAGCCACATTCTCCTATACATTTGGTTTATGACCCACTTTAGATCGATTGGCCGGCTTCATCGTCATGGATTTTGCTTTGGACATGGAATGTAGCAGATCTATTCCTACCACCCGACTTCCTGTATCGATGAGGCATCTTGGACTACATTCCTGGGTGCTATGGAGAAGCGTTTTGAGATAGTAATGTACTCCGATTATTGCTCCTTTCTGAGTTTCACCACCCATGTGGCTGACCTGGATTTTCTTTCCTTGGTTGGTTTGAGGGGTGTGATGACTTATCATCCTCTGGCGATGATGGGTCAGTTCGATCAGTATCAGGATGTCCATTCATTTAAGGTGACTGAGGACTATAGCTTCCCCATCTGCTCAGTTACTGAGGCTGATTTAGCTCGCGTCTACGAGTTTTGGTCTCATTGGTAGACATCGAAGTTTAGAGATTGCCATCTGGGCCGATCTGCAGAGTACTCAGCTTGGCTGGAGTTTGATTTAGTAACAGATGCATCGGATCAGGTTGAGGCAGGATCTTTATCTGATGATGAGGGTTGGTCTGCTGATGGTGAGGAGCCTATGGAGGATCCTATATCTCTGACCGAGGATGCTTTGTTCGCGGAGTTGACATCTTCTTTAGTTAGTACTGTTCTGAGTTCATCATCGATTTCCATAGAGGCGATGGATAGACAGCTTCATCTAGTGATCTTTGAGAGAAATCAGGCTCGGTCCCTAATGTTGACCACCTTAGCTGATCGGGATGTTGCTAGTACTGATAGAGAGGCAGTTCTTGTTGCCAGAGACTAGGCCATTGCTGATGAGATGCTGCCCAGACTTTCGCAGATGGACTTACTGGTCATGTTCAAGGTGTAGTATAGAGTCAGGAGGGTGGTTATCGCATGGCAGTAGAGCTGTTGAGACGCGTCGATGTGCTGGAGCATGAGATCAGGGATGCTCCTCAGACTGCAGAGACGGCTGGATATTTGGCTATGTTGATTCATCTTACCGCCGATTTATAGCCCTATTTCATTTTCCTGTATAGACTCTGTCATTATCTTTTGTCACATGTTAGAATCAACTTTTGTGTTCTAAACAGTTGTATATATAAAAAGAAATAAGTTTAGTTCACTTCCCTTGTCTGAGCATGTCTAGCCTTGTACATTGTCACCATTCTCGGTTCATGATTTATTATGTCAACATAGAACTGGTCTCGTCATACTTGCGCTAGATTCGACAAGGCAATGCTGAGATGTTGTTAGGTCCTCTCCACATGAGCCGTTGATTTGGCGGGTTTGTGGTATATTTCAGTTTATGTATAGGTTAGGATTTTGGAGGTTATTATTTGGGGATATAAGATGAAAGTGTTTGGTTTATTTTTCGAGGGTTAGATCGCACCATAAATGGCTGCCTACGTACTCCCGTAGATGAGAGATCAGGTCTTTCATAGTTCAGGCTCTGACCTGAAAACCCGACTTGATATTTTTGTTTTCTTTTTTTTCTTTTTTTTCTTTTTTTCTTTTTTTTATCAAGACAAAGTATTCCAGCTCGAATAAAAAAAGGGGTCTCAGACATAATACCGTTTCACAGAATCGGAATTAATTAGTTGTGGGAATTCTTCACCGTTTATCTCCGCCAGCTTCAGGGCTCCGTCCGATAGAATTGCTTTGACAACAAAAGGTCCTTCCTAATTTGGGGCAAATTTCCCTTTAGCTGCATCCTGGCCCGGAATGATCTTCTTTAGTACCAAATCATGCTCTTTAAACTCTCGAGGTCGCACCTTCTTGTTGTAAGAACGGGACATTCGCTACTGATATAGTTGGCCGTGAAAGATAGCAGTCACCCTCTTTTCATCTATCAGGGATAACTGATCGTATCGATCTTGTATCCATTGGCTCTCCTCTATCTGGGAATTTAGCATCACCCTTAGCGATTCCATCTCCACTTCGACAGGAAGTACGGCCTCCATGTCATAGACTACTGAATAAGGTGTTTCCCCAGTCGAGGTTTGAGTCAAGGTTTGAGTCAACTTTTGGTATGCAAATAGGGTTAAAGGCAACAAATCAGGCCATCCCCGGTGATTTGCCGACATCTTCATCATTATCTTCTTGATATTCTTGTTAGAGGCTTCCACTGCGTTCATTTTTGAACGATAAATAACCGAATTGAGGTGTTTGATACTGAACTTACTGCACAGTTCCCTCATCATCTCGTTATTCGAATTCTTTGCCTTGTTCAATATGATAACCTCGGGTTGTCCATACCGACAAATGACGTTGTTTCTAATGAAACCAACGATGACCTACTTGGTGACCTTGGGGAAGGAAGTTGCTTTAACCCACTTGGTAAAGTAGTCGATCATAGTGAAGATTAATCTGTGACCGTTATTGGCTTTAGGCTCAATAGGTCCAATCACGTCTATTCCCCACATAAAAAAGGGCCATGGTGATGTCATGCAATGCAGTTGATTCGGGGGTGCATGAATAATATTCGGCATGGATCTGGCATTGATAACAATGCTTGACGTGATCGTCGCAATCATCTTTGAGGGATATCTAGTAATGTCTCGTCCTTAGAATTTTCTTGGCAAGCAGGGATCCACTCATATGCGCTCCGCACACCCCACCATGTACTTAATTCATAAGTCTCTGGCCTGATCTCTGTCTAGACATCTCAAGAGGCCTACGCCTGGGTCCCTCTTGAAGAGAACATCTCCACCTAGGTAAAAACTCATGGTCATCTTCTGTATTCGCTTCTTTGCGGCTTGACTCATTCCTTCAGGGGTTGATCTGTCTCGCAAATATTCTTTAATGTGGTGGTACCAAGGTGGTTCAGTAGGTGCTATCACATTTGATATTTCCCCTACACTATTCCCATATGACGGTGCACTATGTACAGTGAAAGTGATGATAGGCATTCCCTTTCTTGCTGATAGGTTCACCAATGAAGCTAAAGTAGCCAAAGCATCGGCAAAATCATTTGGCTTCCGGGGGATATACATGAAGGTAATGTCTTCAAACTCTCTTGCCAATTTGATAACATGGAGATGGTAAGGCAGAAGATGTAATTCCTTGGTGGTGTAAGCCCCGGTGGACTGTCTGATGACAAGCTCCGAGTCTCCGAATACAGCTAACCATTTAACTCCCATGGACTAAGCGAGTTTTAACCCCACAATACATCCTTTGTATTCTGCTGTGTTATTGGAATTGTTAAAATATAACGTGGTTGCCATGGGGTATTGATCTCCCGTGATGGATACCAGAATTGCCCTTGCTCTTGCGCCTTCAGTGTTAGATGCTCCATCAAAATACATTTTCCAGAATTAACCCCTATCTTCCTTACTAGCCAGCTAAATAGTCATCACTTCCTCCCCAGGGAAATAGGTTTCAAGAGGTTCATAACCTCCCGTTGGTGCGGCCGACAGGTGATCTGCAATTCCTCGCCCTTTGATGGACTTTTGGATCACATAGATGATGTTGAACTGTTGGAGGATCAACTGCCACTTGGATAATCAGCAGTTCAACATCGGCTTGGTAAAGATGTATTTCAAGGAATCCATCCCAGAGATGAGATAAGTTGTATGGCCGTGTAGGTAATGATGTAACCTCGTGGCTGCCCAAGCTAATGCACAGCAGGTTCTTTCTATCAGTGTGTACTTCTGTTCTCCGCAGCTGAAACATTTTTTGAGATAATAAATTGTCCTTTCTTTCCCCATATCATCCTTTTGCCCCAGTAAGCAACCCATGGCGTTGGAATTGACTGAGATATACATGAATAACGGGATTCCATCCCTTGGGGTACCAAGACAGGTGCTTCAATCAACCTCTTCTGGATGGTACGGAAAGCTTTTCGGCAATCTTCGTTCCATTTTCTCGAGGAGTTCTTTCTTAACAATTTGAAAATGGGTTCACAGTTGGCTGTCAGCTACGATATGAACCGGTTGATGAAGTTTATTCTTCCTAGGAAACCTCGAATTTCCTTCTCGGTCTTTAGTTCGGGCATCTCAGTGATGGCTTTTATCTTGGCAGGATCCAATTCAATGCTTCGGTTGCTCACAAGAAATTCCAGAAGTTTATCAGACTTTACACCAAAAGCACACTTCGCTAGGTTTAACTTCAAATGGAATTTGCGGAGTCGTTCAAACAACTTTCGAAGATAGGTGCAATGGTCATCAGCCTTCATGGACTTCACGATGATATCATCCACATACACTTCTATCTCTTTATGCATCATATCGTGAAATAAGGTCATCATGGCCCTCTGATAAGTAGCACTAGCATTGTTAAGGCCAAAAGCTAAGCTTCGATAACAAAAGGTTCCCCAAGGGGTAATGAAGGTGGTCTTTTCCCTATCTTCTTCAGCAACCATAATTTGATGATATCCGGCAAAGCAATTAGCGAAAGAATACATTTTGAACTGTGTCGTATTGTCAATTAACACATGGATGAACGGCACTGGGAAGTAATCTTTAAGGCTGGCCTTCTTGAGATCCCGATAATTTACACATACTCGCACCTTCCCCCCAGATTTTGGTACTGGGACTACGTTGGACAACCACTCAGGGTATGTTAATACCATAATGATTCCCACTTTGAACTGTTTGATAATTTATTTTTTAACCTTCAGGCTCCATTCTGGTTTCAACCGTCTTAATTTTTGCTTGACTGGTTTGAACCCTTCCTTAATTGGTAGTCGATGGACAACTATATCGGTGGATAGACCTATCATGCCTTCATGAAACCAGGCAAAAACGTCCTTGAATTGAGTTAGGAGTTTGATTAGTTCTTTTTCTTGGCTAGAGGGGAGGTTGGTTCCGATCTTTAGCTCTTTGGGATTGTCAGGGATTTCGATATTTATGGTGGTGGTTTGATCAAGGTTAGGTTTAGGTTTATCTTCGACCCATGCTTTGATTTCCTCGGGCACCTCGTCATCATCCACTTCCTCTTGCTCGATCCCCATCAAGTCAAAGTCCAATTCTATATCGAAATCGTATTCATTACTCAAATTTGGCAAGTCATGAACATGGCTAGAAATACTCAAATTTGGAAACCTGAGACAAAAAACTTGATTGCTAAATATATATAAACGGTTTTCAATTACAAAAGGATTCAACAGTTAATATGACAAAAGGCAATAACAAGTCGCATAAAATAAAATAGGCATAAATATATAAAGGTAAAGCTCCCTGTCAACGGATCATTTTCCGGTTTTTACCCTTTTCAGACGATCTGAGGGGTGATCGTCCAATTACTGGTAGTTAGATCATGGGGATAGCTTAGATAGATGCATCACTGGAGTTGTCGGAGTCTTTACGGATGACCATAACTGATTTGGAACAAGTCCTGGATCCTCATTCTGGATGTTCACACTTCCCTAATTAAGGACTAGGAGGATGGTTTGATCATTCGACAGGTCGACCCAATTGGATTTCTTCACGGCACCTTCAAAAAGGCAAAGGCTGCTCACAAATTGCAACTGAATCTCCTCTAGAAACTTCTTATCTTTGGTCATTCGAGCAGCGTCCTTGAGAGGCTCTTCCTCACCAATCTCCTTATATCCGTTCTGATTGACTTTAGGGATCAGGAGGTTTGAGATAATAGCGGGGATCTTCTTCAACAGCTTTTTAAATCTGTCTTCATTGAGGTTTGTCTTGAGAGGAATCAAATGGCTGACCAACATGTGTTTGGGAGGATTACAATATTTGGATCCCCGGAGTTTCCTAACCCAGCCCTTCCTAACTGCGTGGGTATGCGGATTGGGTTCTTGATTCCCTGGCCATTTTTACCCAACCCTTGACCTAGGCGATGTCCTCTGGAAAGCATCTCTTGACCAACTACCATTACTTCTGGAGATATCAGGGGAGTTAATGCTGGTGCACCCACAGAGTGGTATCGTGGATTGCTTACTTCGAAGGCTTGAAAACTGGCGGGCTCAATACCCTCATTCACGCTGATCAGGGGCATATCTCCCAGATTATGGATAGCATAATCAAGTTCTGCACTGACGGTGACTAGATTGCTGTTGACGATGTATTTTAATTGCTGATGAAGAGTTGAAGAAACGGCACCAGCCATATGGATCTCAGGTCGTCCCAGCAACAGATTATATCCGGTAGTGATTTTCAGGATTTGAAAATGTATATTGAATGTGAATGGGCTAATCTCCAGAGGAAGTTCAATTTCCCCAACTGTATCCCTTCTTGATCCGTCAAATGCTCGCACCACTACATGGTTTTCCCGAATCCGATTCGGGTTGATCTTCATCCTATCCAGAGTATCCTGCGAACAGATGTTGAAGGATGATCAGCCATCGATACGTACGCCTCCTACTACGTACCTAGATGATACGATAGCGATATGTAATGGTTTTTGATGCCCAGATCCCTCAGTCGGTATTTCGTCATCGGTGAATGATATCACATTACTGTCCAATACATGGCTGATATAATGCCAAAAAATTTCAGTATCAATGGTTTTTAGCAGATGTGCCTCCTCCAACACTTGGATTAGAATTTGATGATGGCCGTCAGAAGCCAATACTAAATCCAGAATGGAGATTTGATATGGTGCATCTTCCAACTGCTTCACCGTTCTTGCTTCACTGTGCCCCGTCTTACGGAGGAATTTTGTGACCTTTCCCGTTGATACCTTCCCCAATATCTTGGTTGCTGGTTTCACTAAACGCCTCGGGAGGTAAAGTGGATTCTCCTTAGGCACAATGGCTATACAATCGGGTGCCAATTTTATGCCTGCTCCATAATTCTACGGTACCTTCTTCAAACTAAGAATTGGGATTTGAGGCCAAGAAGCCAACATCAGTGGCTTTGGTGCCGGTATTTCCAGAGTAGTGTTATCTCCCAGTCCAGATAATCCTTTTATGGTTATGGGTCCGCCAGACGCTCCTTCTATGCAAAGTATAACAGCTACCATTTTCTTCGAACTTCTTCCCCCTCGAGGGTAGATTATCTCTTCTTTAAGGAAGATCTCAGTTTTGCTCATCAACTCTAGCTCTCCTGATTAAATCATATTCTGAATTAAGTATCGTAGGGCCAAACATTCCTCAGTGGCTTGTCCAGGGGCATTCGAATGATAGAGGCATGACCTTCAAGGATCGAAACACTTTGATCGCGGATCTGGGGGTGGCAGGAATTTCATGATCTTTCCTTCATTGATCAATGTGCACAGAATTTCTTCCCTAGACTGCCTCAAGGGGGTGAATTTTTGTTTGGCTGTAAATTCTCGTCAGTGCTGAATTTTAGCTTCCCTATCCATATTTTATGTCCATTTGTTCTGCCCTTGTCATTGAATCCGGTCCCTTCTTGAGATTGGGACATCCTAGATGGATATAGTGTCGGTTTGCCTTGGTAGGACTTGATCTATTAGCTGTCGAGTCAACTGATGTTGGTATACGATCAGATCTGCCAATTAGTCTACTTACGCCTTAATCGAGGCCAAGTCTTGCTCCACCATATGCTTCTCTTCCGGGTATCCCCATATGACAGAGTCATTCATAGAGGGTGCTTCCCCCAACTTCCTCATATATTTGCGGTTTTCCCTACCTCCTGCACTAATCATGTTGACTTCTTCCACATTATACTGAGGTAAAGGGTTATTGTTGACATTCGGCTGCCCTGGCGTTTTGACTACAATCTCCCCATTGTCAATCAAGTTCTAAATCTTATGTTTTAAAGTCCAACATTCCTGAGTGTCATGCCCCGATGAGTTGGAATGGTAAGTACATGTTTTGCTGGAATCAAATTGCCTTCTATTTGGATCAGAAGGTGGAACAAGCTCAACAATCTTCTTCTGGGCGATCAATAGTGCCAATATATTCTCCAAAGAATCCCCTAAAGGAGTAAATATCCTTCTTCGTTTGTTCTCTCCAACCTTCAATGCTGTAGGATTTCGAGAATTCACAGGATAAGTGTTCTGTTTCTGGATTGGCGGACTGTGGCTCTTATTGGTAGCTTTTCCTTCCAATATCAAAGAGACATCTTCTTCCTTCCTTTTATATACTCTTTTGGGAGCGCTCGTATAGTTTCCCGACTGTATGTGCTCTGCTACGGCCTCCAAAGCAGTGAGATCTTTGAATTTACCGGACTTCAAACCCATTTCAGTCATTTCTACATGTTTGATCATTTCATAGAAGGATTTTCCTAATCCTGCAATTACTCTTTCGTAGAAAAGGGCTTCTTGTATGTCAATGAAAGTTGTCACCATCTCACTTTCATCTATTGACGGGTTAACTTGGGCAGCCATTCGCCTCCACCGATGCGCATACTCCCTGAAAGACTCATTACTCAATTTTTTGACTTTGGTAACTTGGTAGCGATCAGGTGCCATCTGGGATTGGAAACTATACTAGTTGAGGAAAGCGTGGGCCAAATCTTCCCAACCTCGGACTTTAAAATTATCTATTCGGGCGTACCAAGTTCAGGCTTCACCGGTAAGGTTTTTCTAGAATAGCTGCATTCGGAGGTTCTCATCCTCGGTGTAAGTTCCAAGTTCAACTATGTAGACCTTTAAGTGAGTATAGGGATCACCCAATCCATTGTATTTCTTGAACTCTGGGATATGGAACTTCTCAGGGTATCTGGCTTTGGGGAAAATACATAAATCAGAATAAGTAACACTTCCATAGGATCCTGTCCCCTTCATAGATCGGATAGCCTCCTCCATCTGTCGCATCTTCTTCCTGATGTCTCCTGTTTCTCTGTCCTCTCGAATGTCTACTATATCCCTTGTCATCTTCTGGATCTGGGCCTCTTTGGCTATTTCGACGTCGAGTGGGGATATTATGGTAGATGCCCAAGTATCACTATCCTTTCCTAGTGTTCGGACTTCTCCCTGAGCGGAAGATTCAGTTTGATTCTTCAGTTTGGGTTCTTGAGACACTTTACACTGTTCTCTTAACAGAGTGGTCATCTCGGCGATCTGTTTCTTAAACTCCTCAAGTTCGTCTCGAGATACAGGGATGGGTTCTGATGAACTTCCTTCAACCATTTTGACTGGTGGTGAACAGGCCTTTTTGGCTCGGAATCGAGTTCTAGGACCAATCTGCACAAAACCGATATCTAGTTTAGTCTAGATATTGGTAGGTGATATGGATGCATGATATGTTATGCCTCGAGTTATGGGTTTTTTAATCTTTTCTTAGTCGACTTGATGACAAGATAAGAATGGTGTACAAACAACAATTTAAAAATGGATGACATCTGTAAATTCTGAAAGTAATAGGGCATGAAGAGGCATCCTGCGCGTTTGGTTTCTCAGAGTCTGACCTATCTTATAGTTACTCTCGTGGGCTTTTTGAAATTGGTTCCCAGATCTTCTCAATTTACTTGATGAAGATATCTATTTTTTAATTGGAGCGGATCTAAGTGATGTCTTTCCTGAGCCTCACAATGGAAACAACTATAGGAGTCCAGTAATAAACAACCGACGGGATTTCCTTCTATTAGAGGGAACACACAACATACATTCACGTTCTCACCGCATGCAAAATGATAATATTGTGCGAAACACTAATAAAAGAAAGCTTAAAGATTGAAACATCAATCACACACAAAGATCATTCACACAAGATACACATGCAGAATGGAATTTAAAAAGATTGCACGCGGCTTAAGCCCTCTCAACTCCCCAGCAGAGTCGCCACCTGTCGACGCAGGGAAAAAGACTGGTTCTTGTGATGTTCGTCTTTTCTAAATTTGTGTTGTTTGTTTTACCCTTTGGTGATTCGCTATGTCTATGGATTTTATTAAAGGGTGAGTTTTTTAGGAAATTGGTACTGACATAAGTGTCGACGACTTTGAAAAGATTGATTTTATTGTTTTATAATTGGACCGAATGAGACAGAGCTGCCAGTTGGTATAATGTAAATGGATGTACCAACTCATCCGATTTTGAATATTTTTGCAATATGGTCCAATATGTGACTCCGTAGGATTGGTCTGAAACCGAGATTCTTAGAATTTGGGGGCTAGCTTAATCAAAGGGAAGGTGTTAGGCACCCCCCGACTTCCATGAAAAAACACGATTACCGCATCATCTTGATTTCCTATGCATAAAGTGTATGTGTGTGTGTGTGTGTTCTTTATTTTAAGTTTATTTAGCTTATTCTAAGTCTTTTTCTGAGTTGGGGGAAAGTAGTGTTGTACCTCTTTTGCGCTTAGGTACGAAGGATTTGATTTAACAAAAAGTTCATTTTAAACAAGACATATGAATTAAAATGATGTTTTGGAAAATAAGGTTTCAAATCCTTCGCCCGACTAGGAATTGAGGACAGTGATACTTCCTTTTATTTATCTTTATGTTTATCAGGTGATCTGCCCCAAGTCGCCTTTTCCTTTATGAAAGCTCTTTGTGGTTTTATTGGAAATCATTTTGGTTATTATGTATGCTAAAAGCGCCAAAAAGAGTTGGATCATCATCGGACATGTAAGTCATCTCGATGAATCCAAGCACCCACAATCAAAGTATTCACTATCACGGGGTCTTGAATCCGCCTTCTCGAGGCTAACCCCTCGAATCCGTTTTCAAGATCTAAACATTACATGTACAATGATTTTTGCGTTATTTAAACATTACATCACAAAAAACGGTCCATCGTATGAATCAAGTCGGGATCCGATTATGGGATCTCGACACCGGGATTTCTAGGCTCACATTATTATGCGCAAATATATATGTACAACGTCCTAGACTTGGTATTAGGTGATTTCATCGGTTGAAATCACCGTTTCAAGCCATTTCGGACCCCTTTACCTCTAGATATAGATCTAGGGCTATACGGGATAACCGAGACAGATTAAAAGCATTAAAATGCGTAGATCTACCATGGATGTAAACTGATCTAGCATATAGGTTAGAGCTTCATGCTCCATAAACCCCCGAATGGTTAGATCCGGCTTAGATCTAGGTAGATCTAGTCTCCGGCCTTGATTTACATCTAAATATGTGATGATGGGATCTATAGATCTATCACCTACATACTAATATATGTATAAAACAACAAGTCTAACAATGTTTACACAATATATCACATAAATCTAGTACATTAAACACTAGTTACAAAGAAAGTGGCTAAAATAAGTGTTTTTCACCTTGAAGGATGCATGAACAAGCGTTTTATCACTCTGGATCAACTAAGAACACTCTCGAGACTCAAAGTATGTATGAAACAAACTTAAACAACTCAAAATGTGTGTATATTGCTCAAACCCGAGGGTTTCTCACTATAGAATCAGTTTCTCGCTCTAAAACTTCTTCTTCCTTTTTTTCTAAATGAGCTGATGTTGCTGATTTAAGGTCTTGGAGCCAACCGCAGGTACACCTGCGACTGGGCCCCGTGGGCCCGCCGTCTCGAAGTTCGTTCCTTTGATCTCGATTTGGAGAAAGTTGAGCTTTGTAAGCCAAACTCCCGAAAAGTCTTTGCGAAAAGCTGCGGAATAAAGTTAAGTTTGACTGAATCGGGGTCCGGGAAAATGATGCTGGTAGCTGAGAGGTATCTTCCGGTTCTCAACTGCAGTTAACTGGCTCATATTTGATAGCACGTAGTTTGATGTTTGCTGAGGTGACTTCTTGTGGACACTTTCTCAGCTTTATGATTCTCGTTCAGTTCGCATCTTGTTTGAACGTCATTGGCCCTTTGAATCATCCACAGGGTTGTCTTCAGGGTGATCAAATGTTTTTCCCTTACCTCGGGGTTGTCACTGAAGTAAAATTATATTTTTGCCTTTCTGCAATGTTAGTATAAAGAAAACGAAATTTCAAATGTCTACAATAGCCTTAAAGACTACATTGCCCGTTCATTTTCGTTCACATGAATAACTCCAGCAAAAAATGTTAAATCTGGTTGTTTGAAGATTTTATTTATTAAAATTTAGGAACGTTAAGATCCAATGTCAAACTCAAAATATTTTGGTTCAAGTTCTACAATGCGAAAAACTTGAAGGTTTAAAGTATATTCAATCCAACAAGTTAAGCATAACTGCATATGAGTTTTGAAATACTCCCTCCGTCCCAAATTAATTGCTCAATTGTGACTTTTTTTTAGTCAAATTGACTATTTTTAAAATTAATAATTAAGCATGTATAAATATATTTTTAACAATATAAAAATTAGTATTAATAATAAATTGTATATACTTTTTTTTATTATAACATTTTCACCAATATTTTGGCAAAAATGATACACAAAATAGTTTTAAAAAATAGTCGATTTGACTAAAAAAAAATCAAAACTGAACAATTAATTTGGGACAGAAGGAGTATATATTTTATTGTCATGATTGAATATTTGAATTTCCAACTAGTTTCCATAACTAGGATTACAACTTAAATAGCTAAGAAAAATTGACCACAATTCACAAGTGAAGAGTTGAAATGAAACACTTTGATCTATAAAGAATGAGCTTTTCTCTTGCCACATTGTGAATAAAATCTAGAACCCCGTCCCACTTAGCTTTAAACACGACTATAATCCTCTATTGTTGAATCACTAAATGCAAAAGGATGCTGGCATGCTGTTGTTGTGGCCTAACCAAAAGATAAAACGGAAATAGACATACAAAGAGAGTTCGTCAAATAGGAGAGGGGAAAAAATAAGGAAAAGGCTTAACAAGCTTCTCTTCATTTCATTCACATAATTTTTAACATCAAAACTTGGGGAATACCCTTACCTTTACATATATATAGCTAACAAATGCTGGAAAATAAATCCTACTAACCTACACCACTCTCTTATCCATCACTCACACGCTAACAAACTATCCATGTGCTTGCAAATACACCAAAATATATTAATTCTAGAATATATTATCTATTTCAGTTATGCCCAGTGTGCAATTTCCTGACAGATGACTTGCCAGTGAAGATGCACATAAAATTACTTGTTAAAGATTACCAAGAACAATCAACCACCAAATGTAACAAATAATTCATGAATTTTAACTGGATTATAATGTAAAAAGAGTTCCCGATTCATATAGAAACAAATGTAATTTTACATGCAAAACTCTAAAGCCCAAATCCCTCTAATTTGGAGTAAAGAATGGGACAAAGATGACACAGCCGAGAGGCATTACACTAACAAATCAACTATAATAAATTACAGTGTAAGAAAACTATTTCTATTGCATTTGTGAATGAAAAAGCTGCTGGAGTAAACAAAACAATACCTAATATCACCAGTGTCAAACTTACGATGCTGACAGGTTTGCATTATGCCTAACCAATTGCTGATAATATTGTCTCAACCTCTGTGGGACGCCATGATGATTTTTGTACACATAAAAGTCCCTCGTTGTCCTTTGAGTACGTTAACTGGATCTTCCATTGAAGAGACTTGGCCATGTTCTCTATCTCAGTTATGGTCTCTACATTGTCACGCACGATCAATGTGCCTTTTGGTCTCAAGATCCTATCAACTTCTGCAATCATTGCTTCTAGCTTGCACCTGTAAGAAAACCGCTCACTGAGAATTGATTTGATTAGGACTAGAAAGAAATTGGGTATTAGGAAATATAACAAGGGGTGACTAGTCCCTCAAAAATTTTGCTAGGTTCACTAAGTCCCCTTGTGTGACAATGGGACCTATTTACTATTCAACCTGGTGAAACTAGCAAAATAATGGATGGAAATAGTAATTCCCTATACAAACCTCTTCTTGAGATCTGAGAAAAGATGATCTGCATGAACAAGATCGTAAGTTCTAGGGTAAGTGCTGAATGATTCGCACCAATCATGATAGATCCCAAATAAGCCACGTTCATATATTATTAGAAGTGTGTCAGATGAAGTAATCGGTACAACATTCATAACCCACACTTTCAGGTCTTTCAATGCTGCAGCAAATCTACAAGTATAGAAATAAAGCATAATCAAGATACAAGAAAACTGGAGACATGAAAGGAAAAAGAACACCACGATAGTGATATGGCTCAGAATTTTATTTTGGAAAAAAGAAAGGAAAATATTACATCCTCCAAGGTCATGATCTCATAATTCATTGATTTCCTAGAAGATGCAATACAGAATCAAGGGCAAAGGCTGATCAATTTACTGAACACAAATGACTTTTATTAAACGGAATTCAAATGAAATAACAAATTATAGTCCTAAAAGTTAAATATTGCTAAGAAGATTATCGTAATAATAAAAACTATATTTAAGTGTCTCATACACAAACCTTTACACTCTGGAAAAAAGGACTAGTCAACAAAAAAGTACTCTTTTTAGGACGGATGGTGTATAAGAAAAAGTATGAGAGATCTGAGATTAGGAGCTGGAAAAGATTACAACTTTCATCTTGCTAGTTAAAGAACGAATTCAAATGCTTACCCTCCATACACAGCCTTCATGTCCATGACATTCCTCACAGAAGACCAGTCGATCCCTAAACCATTCAAATATGATGCGGACACAACACGCTTCCAGTGCTCATAATCAGTAGTGAAGTCCTCTGGGGCTGCTTTGCCATAAACTCCAACCTCAGAACTTATCAGCCAGTAAGGTGCTTTGTCCAACCTTTTTGGCCATTCCTCTGGCCACTGATTACCACGTTCCACTGCATTTTCTGGCACTTTGTGCATGCATGCTTGAAGCTGTACATTCCTGATAATGCAGCACGTAAAGCAACTAAGGACATTTGGTTGAGTAGATTAACCAGTTAAGACAATTAATGTATTGTTCATATCATTGATGTCAGGAACTTCAAAAAAAGAAACGTTCTTCAGAAACTGAAGCTAAAAGGCATTTTTATCAAAGGCAAATTGCTATTTCCATCTAAGAAAAGGCAAGAAACATGCAGTAAGAAGTTTATTGTGTGTGTTTCCACTTTTCCTTCGAATTTTAGTATGCAAGCCCAGAAAGTCCAGGACTAAAGAGAATATAGTCGCACTTTTTGCTTGCTTCTCAGAACATAAATAACATAGCCAGACCGTAGTACCATATCTATTGAAACCACCACCTCCTACATCCTCCAATTAATATTTGCTTAATTACAAAAACTTTGGATTGTAAATAGATTTAAACTACTATCTCCTCTATCCTTCACCACCAACCCTCTCTTAAGCATGAACTAAACCACGCACATACACCAAACACCTTCTCAGGTTCACATTCAACATAAACAATTAGCCAATTAGGAATTTGATAGTTTAAATTAAAATAGCCAATTGACAGATGTTGTAGCACATCTGGTAAACTTCTTATTTGATAATGTCCTTTTAAAATCTAAAAAACTTTTGTTTAGAAAAATCTAACATTTCTGTGACTTGTAAACTCTTACTCCCTTTGTTTCAAAATATAAGATTATTATTGCCCCCTTGAAAGTCAAATTCAGATATTTATAAATTAAATATTGATATGGTTCATTTAAAATTACGAGACAAAAATCATTATAATTAGTAGTAACTTTTAGATAGTTTACAAAGTCATCATTGTATTGAGTAAAGTTAGATGAATCAGTATCAATTTTATGTTTCAAAGTCTCTCAAATTGACTTTTAAAAAGTCAATAATGATGTTATATTTTGTAACGGAGGGAGTATCATTTATGCTTATAACAAGGAATATCAACAATTTTTAGTGATACCAGGACAGCATGATTAATACCAAACCTAAAAAATACAAGCTTCAAGAAGAATACCAGACTGCATCAGGGTCATCTTCTTTGTTGCAGAGTGGTGGTTCATCTTGTTGTCTTTTCTCATAGCACTCATTGGAAGTCGGTTTTCTGAATATTGCTGCACCTACTCCATTCAACTGATCATTGCTCACCTTTACTAGGTCCCAGCACATGGACTTTGTTAGCTCAGACATAGCTACACAAAATTTGAGTAAAGAATGAGACAGACGGGCATTTCAAATCTAATATGCAATTCATTTTCCTCACAAGTAACAAATAAACTAGGAAACGGGCACTCTACCTTTCCATATGCCAACATCTTCAGAATCATTTCGGTAAACTGGAGTAGCAGACCACACAAAGTAACCGCCAGGTCGTAGAACACGATTAAGCTCTAAGAGAAGTTTACCACCTACAAATCATCATAATTTGTAACTGTAGGCCCTAAAGAATCCTTCCTCAAGCAAAGGTATTATTCGTAAAAGATACAAGCATTACCTTCAATGTGCCAAGGGACTCTACAGCGTGCACAATGAACAATATCAAAGACCTTACTCGGGAACGGTAGTCTCTTGGTACCCATAACAGCTGATATGGCGGGGATTCCCCTTTCAAGTGCGAACTGCACTTGAGCTTCATGCTCATCCTTGGGCGCAAATGACATTGCAAGCACATCTCTTTCAAAAAGATAACCCCCCAAGCTGGCCACTCCACAACCAACATCCAAAATAACGCGGCTCCTTTTCCCCCATGCAATTTCAGGAAGAGACTGCATTGCAAATATTCAAATGTTAGCCATAGAAACAGAATTAACTTTGCAAAAAGCATTCTTACATTTTGCGATTCCTGATATTTAGACAGTCTCAAAAGTCACAACACTCAGATTAGGGTAACTCTATTTCCAAATAATATATGTCCTACAAAAGACAAGATGAAAGGTATGACGAGGAAAATTTAACAAATCAGCACAAAATGGCAGTGTGGCAGAATTCCAAATGAGAAAGACTCACTTGCTGGATGAAATCAATGTAATGAAGAGCGCCATGGATAAACTGAGTCCCTCCACCAGGAAAAGTTAAGTGATCACCAGTAACTTTCACCCAATTCTGATGCCCTTTAACCTCTGCAAGCTTGGTGTGGGGGACATTATAGTACCATATCTGCACATCAGCAAAGTCTCTTTTAGATTGAATAAACACCAATTACAAGCGGCTTTTATATGAACCAGCCAAATAAAATATACCTGCTCCCTGCTTTTTGGCCACTTGACTGATTGTCTGTATCCTTCAGGAAGAGAAACAAGGCAGGTTGGGGCTTCATCTGGGCAGTGTCTTTCTCGATGTTGATAGTGGTTCCTATGTGGAAGCTTATTAATAGCTTGCACATTGTCAAGACACGGAATATAATCTGCACCGGCAGTGACATTACAAACTTTCCATTTATACTGACTTGTATCCTTGGAAACTTTAGATTTTTGTGATTCCTTTTCACTTTCTGACTCTGCCGCTTGAGTTGACCAAGCCCCACTCTCGGTGGTAATTTCTTTTAAAATCTCAGACTGGGCCCCAGCAGGAAACTCCTCCTGCACCTGGTCTTCCATCTTCTTTGGTTCGTCCACGCTTACCTCAGTTTCTGGCTTATCACCACCCTCATCCGGATTTGATTTAGTCTCACCTGTGCTATCCTCGGATTCAGCTTCTCCTTTTGATTCCCCATTTCCCCCATCTTCGCCCGCTGTTTTGGAATCCTCATCACCCTTGGTGTTTCCTTCAGAACTTTCCTGCACAATCTTTTCTTCCTGAGTTTCAACAACTGTATTGTCAGACTCTTTGTCAGGTGATTTTTGAGTGTCATTGTCCTCAGAATTGCTCTCATCCCGAGCATCAACAGGGTTTCCCTCCTTCTTTTCTTCCATCCTCTGCTAGTTCACCTGAGCTGTCCTCAAATTGCTTAGAAAATTTATCAACTACCTTATCTTTAAGATCCGGTTTAGAATCCTGTGAAGACAACTCCGTGTTTTGAACAGGAACTACAGATGATGACATCAACATCCAAACCCCAACTAAACAAAGACCAACAAACACCACAAGAGTAGCCGTTGAACAATAACTTGTTGACTTCCTGCCATCAGCCCGAGAAGACTTTCCCACAGCCATGTTTTAGATATTGTATTCCTTTATTATATACCTGAAAGAGGGAAAAGCATAACATTGAACAGACCAAAACAAATAACTCAAAACAAACATCCAAAACTTGATTCTTTTGATTAATTGAACTTAAAGAAAGAAACAGAAGCAATAATAGAGACAATACAAGCAAGTAGAAATTAGGAACACTAACTAGAATACAGACAGGATGACGAGCAGGCAACAAAGTGAACCAACTCAGTGATGAGCTTGAGACTACTTCAACCAAAAAGAACAATTTCGAGAGAGAAAATTTTCATAATTAGAAGCCTCTAGAAGGCAATTTGTCATATCCATAAGAAGTAGCATACTAGCATACATATATCTGTACATGTATGTTCACACTATATAAATAATGAAGTCAACAGAACACTTGTACAACTTCTAGCACAAAGCAAATATTCATTTTTCAAGAGGACTTATTAATTATCACAAGAGTACTAATCCCCAAGCTGAGGAATGTGAAGTTCATGATTGCCATTTTAAATCAAGGTAGGCAGCCCATTCAATGGATCTTTAAGATAGTAAAATCATTCTTTCCAAACGTTAATTATCCATATAAATAACATCATATACTTCAAATTTTCACTTGTAGACACATGCACATTTGTGTGCTCGTGTTTATGCTTCATATACAAGTACTCGTATGTAAATCAATTTTTGCTACTATTTCTATTCTTGTAAGCAAACAAGACTGCAAAAGAATCAGTTCTCACCCCTACTCACAAAAAGGAAAAAGAAAACAAATAAGGGAAAGCAATATTACATGGGCATAAAATATTAACTACCACTAGTTAGCCATGGTCGTTTACAAAAATATTTTCTTCCGTTTGATTTTCTAAAGTAGGGAAAACAAGTATGCATAAAATACTATAACGTACATGCACATGCCCCTTGAAGATGAGAAAACTTAAAAACAAGTTTCAAAAGCCAACAGTTATACCTATATTGGAGAAGGAAGTCATAGAAACAACTAAATTAATTTCAGATTCGTCCCAAAACACTTACCAGATCTGAAGAACCTGAAATTTCTATTATCTAATGATCAATCCAACTAAATGATAGCATGCAATTTGATTTCCAGTAAAATAGTATAAGGTTGGTTTTGGATGTAAGGATTTAAAGTGTAAAGATCTGTACTTTGTCAATTAAAGACCAAGTATAAAATCAGAGTAGCATTTAATAAATTAAAGTGGTCAAGCTAAATAAGTCAAATTTAGAGACTTGAAATTGATGGATTGAATCTCTCTCCCACCTTTACTTGATCTTTCCCTCTGATCTCCTGATCCAACTCCAATAATGATTCCCTAATTGTCAGTTTTAAAGATCCAACTCCAATATCAACTCCCTGTTTGTAAATTTTGAACATCAAATATCCTAGGTATAAATCCATCCCAATCTAAAATTTAAATCCATAATGAAAACATAATAAGATTTTTCAAATCCAAGCTGCAATTTTCAATAAACCCATGAAATTTTTGCCCTGAATTTGTCCACCCAATTCAACCAAGAAGAGAAAATGCACATCTGATTCACTTGCCAAGCATATTAAGATTAAATCACACTAGTTAGTTACCCACAGAACAAACCTTCATAGCTTCTTGAAAACTACAAAATCTAATAGACCCATCAACTAAAAACTAACAAAAGTTTAGTTTATAGTTCCAGTAAAATATCTGGCCCAATTAAACACATCACAGCCAGCACTTAACCAAGAACATAGTACAACTAGTATTTACGAATAAAGGCAAAAGGAATTAAAAAGATAGCCAATTGTGGTTCAAATTTAAGAAGAGAAGGCTCGAGAGTAGAGAAAAGGAGTACCTTTGTACTGGGTATTCTGGATCTGAGTAGAAAACTAGCTCTTAGTCTTAGAGCTCATTTTTGCGAGGAATTTAGGGTCTGTGAAGGTATAGCAGAGCCAAAAGCAAAAAAGTGTTGGTTTTTAGATCTCTTTTTTATGAGTTAATTATATAGGGATGGATTAAGGAGAAGTGTAAATCAGTGGAGAGTGACAGCCTTAACAGAGTTGTGATCCAACGGCCAAAGATTCCGCGAAAAGGGAGATGAGAAAAGAGGGTAACATCGTAAATAGAGGAAAAATAATGCTCCTACCACATAAAAAATAATCACATAAAGTTCACATATATATTGTGGATTCCACGTGCTAGACGGATCTCAAAAATACGCATGTGTATATATGAATTTTATGTGATCATTTTTTATGTGATAATAACATTGTTGATAAAGGAAATATTAGTGGCTTAAAGTTGTTTTTTGTTTTTTTTTGTTTTTTTTGTCCGTGGATTATAAGTCGAATTTCATCATTTATATCTAGAGCAATTTTTATTTTTTACAACTCCAACAAAAGTAGTATAATAGCAACTAGATAAGTGTACCATGCGAACAACGTGTTTATTTTTAAAATAAAATTATTTTATTTGTTTTATATATATGATTATTATAAATTATTTTTTATGAATTTTAAATTAATTTACTCTTATTATTAAAATGACTACAATTATTGCTCAAACAAACAATTATCAAGTACTTACAATTGAGTATTATTAATGTGAATTTTTTTGTTATTTTTAGTTTAATATATTTAGTTTTTATATATTTTTGAAATTTAATATTTAATATTTATTTTAATCTTCAGAATTTATATATATATATATATATATATATATATATATATATCTTTTTAGAGTTCAAAAATGAATAAAATTTAAAAGTCTAAACTTGGTGCTTAAGGAATTCTATATGAAATAAAATTGTTGTAAAATATTAAGTTATCATAATGATTTTTAGTTTTAAAAGGTAACTAAATCTTAATAATTAATATATAAAGGATTTTTAAGCATTAATTAAATAAAGATCTCCTATCTGAAATAAAATTGATAACTAAAGTTTAAACATTAATATATTTTGTAATAAGTATTAGGCTTTTTAATATTAATTATTATCTTCTCATAATATTTTCTCTATACACTTAACATGTAGGTATTTAGGAATAAAATTATTGTAACATAATAAGTTAGTATGCTTTTAATTTTGAAAATTTACTAAATTTTAGTCACTGGTATATAAGCCATAATTATTGTTAATATTAATTAATTAAATATATCCAAATAAAATTGATTATTAAATTTAATCATTAATATATTTGACAATATACAATATGATTTTTATTATTAATTAGTATGTAATCATACTATATTTTTTCAATATTTTTAATATTTAATTATTTAGAATCCAAAGTTGAGTAAATTAAAATCATAAGCATGTTTTAAAAATAAAATTTATTGTATGACTAAGTAATACAAGGACTCTTTTATATTTTAAAATTACTAGTTGTAGAATAATAAGTTAATATTAATAGGACCATAAAAAGAATTTTGGTTCTAACACACTAACTAGTAATTATTTTTAACCGTTAATACTTTCACAATTTAACTTATTAATTGCATATAATTTATTTTGATTTTATTTTTTTTATAATTTATTATTAAATCTTATGATATTATGTCATCGAAACATGTATACAAAAAAAGAATCCTGCAAAGTTTGGGCTTTATTAGGAAATATTTGGGTTTCTTTAAAATAAATTGTATTTATTACTGATTATTATATTTGCATTGAAAATATCACCATTTAGAAATTATCTATTATAGAGCTTTTTTAGAGAGGATAACAAGCAATAACATCTCCGCAAATGCTTTACATTTTTTTACGGACCGAGAGTATAACAAATTAGGTATCCGGGAGGTATAATTTATATTTAAAGTCTTAATTTTAATTTTTGTATATTTTTTAAAAATGTATTATATATAATGAACAAGCATTTTTAATAAAGTGATTGTAAACAATACATTTTTAAAAAATATTTAAAACTTTAAACATATTAAATACTTCATAAGATAATAAAGGAAGAAGCACTATACTTTTTTCTAGCAAAATTAATATTACCTCCCTCCCATAAGTGCTTTTTTAGCTTAAATCACACATACCAATACACAAATTAAAATGGCAAAAATACTCTTAATATACCTTCTTTGTTTTGTTTGAGATTTTTTTTATTGTATTTTGGTCTCTTTTTCTCTTTCATCAACCTTTCAACTTCCCAATAAATACCATTAGTTGTATAAAGCATATATGAAAAAATATTATAAAAATTGTATTGAAATTCTAATATATTATTTATTTTTAAAAAAAATATTAAATTTAAAAAATTATTTATTATGGGATGGAGGTAATATGTTGATTTCCCATCCGATCATCAACTATCATAATTTGCCATTATATCCGCGGAAGATATTCAACCGTTGACAACCATGTACCTTCTGCAGTAACTATTATACATTGATGTATTGATGTTGCCCTTGGATTGCTGAATGGAATGACGTAATTAATGAAAGGAGGAAGAATTAAATTTTTATTTTTTATTTTTAACATTCCGTGCCAAAAACATGCTTAGCTAAATTTAGGAATGAAATCAAGAGTGAAATAATAATAATAATAAATAATCATAAAAAATGTATTCAATTACTAATTTCAACGAAATGAAATAAAAAATTATTTTATTCTCTCAATTTTTAATCATTTCATAGAGAATGTGTGGAATAAATAAATTTCATGTTAATTCTCTACGACATGATTAAAAATTGAGAGAATAAAATGAATTTTTATTTTGTCGGACTGATCTCCTCTGTTGAAATTAGTAATTTTTTATATAATAATAGATGTAGAGGAAAATTCGGTGGCGGTAGTAGTGGCTGATAGTGAGACTGTGAGAGGGTACAATTGATATTATCATAGGATGATTTAATTGTCAAATTTATTCATTTCAGGCATTCTTTATGAAATGATTAAAAATTGAGAGAATAATGTCGACGTCGAAAAAAAAATTACGGGTCGGGTCATAATTCGGATCTTTTTCTCTTCTTAAGTTATTTCTACCCTTACTCTTTTTATTACGAAAAAAGTTTTGAAAGATTTTTTAGGAAAATGCCAACATGTATCATGTCAACGATTTGAACGTTTTACAGAGTCGCCAGTTGGTAACTCAATCGAGTTTTGTTTGAAAGAGCTCAATTACTGGACACTGTCGAAACTTGATTTTTGAAATCAAAATTTTGAGTTCGGGGACTTGGTTAAGTGTGGGAAAATTGTTAGGCACCCCACGACTCCCGTGTAAACACGGTACCGCATTTTTTCAAATATTTCTCTTAAAATTAAAATGTGTGTGTGAATGCTGTTTGAAAATTAGGTGTGACGCCCCCCAGAATAGGTCCATTCAACCCAACCCATTCTGAGTCGCCAAATACATAGTACAGAATTCAAATACAACTTTATATCATACGGTCGTGCAAAATACGACCACACAACTGTGAGTCTCAATACAAATATGTAAAAAATATTAAGATTCAAACTAAGTCCTCATTACAATTATTATCACACTATTTATCAGAAATAGTGAGGACTACTACTGCTCTAACTCGGACCATCACTCTGTCCCCCGACTAGTCCCTGCGACATTCTCATTTTCTGAAGAGGACAACAGATGAAAAGGGTGAGCTCAACTAGCTCAGTAAAGAATATTATGACTAAGATAATGGAAAATAAATTATCGTTAGCCTTCAATAAATCAGATAAAATATAATGGACAACCAATCTTAGATCAATATTCGCAGCGGAAATAACAAATCATTAGAAGAGTTAAGCAGAGAATCAAGTCTACTATCTTCTATGATTTAAAAGTCCATCATCAATATTTTATCCCTGTAACATCAATCAATATACATCTCGAATCAATATTCATCTTTGCACTACAGGCCAAAGATATTCATTTGTATCATCAGTGGTCATATTCATTTCAACACCTGTCATCTTTGCACTACAGGCCAAAGATATTCATCAGGTAATCATTCATCTTTGCTCTACAGGCCAAAGATATTCATCAAGTAATCATTCATCTTTTAGGACTGAGAATGATGAAAAATATTTTAAAAAAACGAATCCAGTGAGATAAAAGACAAAGACTAAGGATTCGTATTTTAGTATATCCAATTCAAAAATACCTCGTAATAATCAATTATGGAGCAAAATTCAAGAATAGAGCTCAAAACTTGGATACAATCAAAGATAGTAACCTTAACAGACAATTTGGACAAATAGAAGAAAAATAAATTTTTCCGTGAATAGTGCCGTATACGTGAATAGTGCCATATACGTGAATAGTAACCCCGACGAAAAAAGTAAGAATTTCAACATAAAATTCATGACAATATTTTTGTATAATGATATTGAGAAGAATAACATCATTTACGAAAGAAATAACATCCCTTAACTCAAAAGAACAGTATCTCTGACTGGAATATCGGATATAATACCGACGGAAGCTTGTACTGAATAGTAATACTTAAAGTATTAAAATACTCACAAAAATACGCTCGATATTATAGAGAGAGAAAACTTCTGATTCTGGTGTGATTTTCAATTCTAACCTAAGCACCCTATTTATAGGAAAAGCTTAGGATGCCAAAGGAGACTAAATGAATAAAATATTATTATTTTCAAAATAATTTTCGCCGCCGCCGGCTGCTGCCCAAAATCAGATTTCAACAAAAGTGGGGCCCACCCATTAAATAATATATATATTTTTTGAAACTTCAATAATTCATAACAAATAGCCCATTTGTCAGAAAAATACAAATTCTATGTCCTTCCATAGGAAATTTAATTCTCTACAACTTTGCAGAAGGAAGTTTTTCCAAATTCCAAACATAAATTATCCGAAATTCAAAAACAGATGATTTCTCACACTAAAATATTGATAAAAACTCATCAGCGTCAATTCCTTCTTTAATATCCACAAAATAAATATTTTCTTATCATATAAATCAATAATTAATTATTCACAAATAATATTATAGAACTACAATATTAACAACCAGGTCGTTCCTAGGACAGAGGGGGCCTTCCGATAAGGACTTCTCCTTACTGGCGCGCAATTAAATAACCCCTCCTAGACAGAACTTCCTTAGATATTGTCAATAATGCTATCTAATAATATTATTCAAGTAATATGAATTATTGAGTTGATAATGTGAAATACTGTGCAACGACAATTATTGAATCAATACTACAAAATATCAACTGTAGCCATTATTGAATCAATCATAAAAAATAGCAACGTAGCAATTATTGAGTCAATAAAATATCAATGCAGCAATTATTGAGTCAATAATATAAAATATCAACGTAGCAATTATTGAGTCAATAATATAAAATATTGAACAGTAATTACTGTAACAATAATTGAGTAATGACTTCTCACGTAAGACTCAATAATTCGAAATACTGTGCAATACCGTGTGCTACTATGCAACACCGTGTATCACTATATTTTAACCACAAGGTATTTCAACAGTACTAACGGTAACAACTACGCCGTTATCTTGTAAAAAAGTTATTTCTGTCGCTTTCTATATCCGACAGTTATTCCATTGTGGGGGCCCACAAATAGATGCGCCGTCGTACGAATATTCTCCGACAACAAGAATATTCCACGACCAAACGAATATTCTCCGACAACAAGAATATTTTATAACCACTTGCTCATTTTAAAAATATTTGCACATTTCACCCATAACTTTCATATTTATCAAATCAACACCTTACTATTTCGAAATAATATATAAAGAAAATTAAATTTTTATTCATAAAAGTTGGGGTCTTACAACCTCCCCTCCTTATGAAATTTCGTCCTCGAAATTGACGTACGTACCTGGTATGTCGAAAAGGTGAGGATACCTCGCTTTCATTTCCGATTCCAACTCCCAGGTCATTTCCTCAATTGCATGGTTTCTCCACAAAACTTTAACTTGAGGTATAATTTTCGAGCGTAGGACATGCTCCTTCCTATCCAAGATCTTGACAGGTACCTCCTCGTACGTTAAATCTTCAGCTATCTCGTCTGGTTCTAACTCAATAATGCGATTTGGATCCTTCACATATTTACGTAACACAGATATGTGAAACACATTATGAACACGAGACATGCTTGGAGGTAAAGCAAGTCTATAGGCCACATTTCCTACTCGGTCAAGAATCTCAAATGGACCAATGAATCGTGGGTTGAGCTTTCCTCTCTTCCCAAACCTTGTAACTCCTTTCCATGGAGCAACACGTAATAACACATGGTCTCCAACATTAAATTCCACGTCCTTTCGATGAAGATCTGCATAACTCTTTTGTCGATCCTGTGCCGTCTGTATACGTTGTCGGATTATTTGGATCTTTTCTATAGTCATACGTACTAACTCTGGTCCCAACAATATTGCTTCACCCACCTCATCCCAACATACTGGAGAACGACACTTTCTCCCATACAACGCCTCGAATGGAGCTACGCCTATACTTGCCTGATAACTGTTGTTGTAGGAGAATTCCACCAATGGTAAGTACTTATCCCAACTCCCTTTGAAGTCTAGAACACGGAGTCTCAATAGATCTTCAAGAGTTTGGATAGTCCTTTCCGATTGTCCGTCTGTTTGAGGATGATAAGCCGAACTGAATCGTAAATTCGTGCCCATAGCTTTCTGCAAACTGATCCAAAATCGTGAAGTAAATCTGGGATCACGATCCGAAACTATGGATACTGGCATGCCATGCAATCTCACAATCTCATTCACGTACATATGAGCAAGACGTTCAAGGGAATAAGTCTCTCGTATCGGCAAGAAATGAGCAGACTTGGTTAATCTATCAACAATAACCCAAATCGCATCTAAGCCTTGAGAAACCTTGGGAAGACCCGTAACGAAATCCATCGTAATGTGTTCCCACTTCCATTTCGGAATCTCCAGTGGTTGCAATGGACCCTTTGGCACTTGATGCTCCGCCTTTACACGTTGACAAGTTAAACATCTTGAGATGAACTCCGCGATCTCTCTCTTCATATTACTCCACCAAAATGTATGTCGAAGATCACGATACATTTTAGTACTCCCAGGATGGATTGCAAACGGTGTGTTGTGTGCCTCCATCATGATTCTATACTTCAAGTCAAAATCGTTAGGAACACAAAGTCTGGAGTTGACTCGAAGTATTCCCTCTTCATCGATTCTTGCTTCTGGAATTGCACCTTCTTGCACCTTCTTCTTCATCTTCATCAGTTCCGCATCCGTAGCTTGAGCAGCTTTAACTTTATCAATCAAAGCTGGTTCTACGCGTATACTTGACATCATCGCACTCGTTCCCACATATGATCTTCTACTCAACGCGTCAGCTACCACGTTCGCTTTTCCAGGATGGTATTGGATGGTATGATCGTAATCTTTCAACAACTCAAGCCAACGTCGTTGCCGCATGTTGAGTTCCTTCTGAGTGAAGAAATATTTAAGGCTCTTATGATCCGTATAAATCTCCACTTTCTCTCCGTACAAGTAATGTCTCCAGATCTTCAACGCGAATACGACTGCTGCCAACTCTAGATCATGAGTAGGATAATTCCTCTCATATTCTTTGAGTTGTCGCGAGGCATAGGCTATGACTTTCCCATGTTGCATGAGAACACATCCTAACCCTATGCCCGAAGCATCGCTGTAAATAACAAATTCATCTGAACCAGATGGTATTGTCAGAACAGGTGCCGAAATAAGTCTCCTCTTGAGCTCTTGGAAGCTCTTCTCGCATTCCTCTCTCCAAACGAATTTCGTATCTTTCCGAGTCAACTGAGTTAATGGAGTAGCGATTCGAGAAAATCCCTCTACGAATCTCCGATAATAACCAGCTAAGCCCAGAAAGCTTCGTACTTCAGTCACCGACTTAGGTTGCTCCCAGCTTTGTATTGCTTCAATCTTCGCCGGGTCCACAGATTTTGTCCATCGTGAGAATCAGATTTTGATCGATTTGATCATGAATCCCACGATTCCTAGGCTCACATAGTAGCTAATAAACCTGCACAGTTCAAATTTGTACAGAAACAGATATATATTCCAATATTGCCAGAACCAAGAATTCATCAGTAAATCCTGATTCGCACTTGGCCGAAGCGACTCGTTCCCACTAGATAGCGATCTAAGCGACGCGAGGTTGCTTTTGTGACTAAAAAATGCTAATTCATATCGAATGAATATTTAAAACATTAATTTAATGAAAAACAAGTAAAACCAAGATATATACATAGTTATATATATAAAAGCTGTAAAGGACGATGAGTTTTCACACCGGTGCCAGGACTGGAATTGAAATATATATATATATATATATTGACAGAAAAGTAGTTAATCAAGACTGGGAAGAGAACCCAGTGGTGGTGAAGGCTGCTTATATATGCATATTTATATATAAAAGCAGTAAAAAGGTCACAGAATAATCCAGGCCGAACTGAAATATAGTCAACCAGGGACTGGAAAGATAACCCAGTAATATTGAAGGGTGCAAAAGCAGTAAAAAGACTACAGAATAATCCAGGCCGGACAGAAATATATAAATATATATATATATATATATATATATATATATTGACAGAAATATAGTCAACCAAGACTGGAAAGAGAACCCAGTGGTGGTGAAGGCTGCTTATATATGCATAAATATATATAAAAGCAGTAAACTATCTCGGATTTGACATCCGGGCATGACAGAATTGAAAAGTTAGTATATATATACCAAAAAAAAAAGCCAAATCTGGACTGAGAAGATAACCCAGTCCGACGAAGTTGCTTATAACGAAGATACAAGTATGCCGAAGCTACTGAAAGCGACGGATCGTCAATCATAGTTGTAGAAATGCCAAAAATTGAGTTTATGTACAAAAATGTATCAAAATTTGACGAAAACGGCCACGGAACTAAGTTTCGGGCATATTTAGAAAACAAAATTTGATATGCAACTGCAAAACAGTGCGAAGATGTAGAAATCATTTTCTGATCGTAAAAATACTTACAATGGACTTCTACAAGGGCTTTTTATCAAATCGTAGGCTCTAAACATTAGAATCTACCGGTTATTTTCTGATATGTGGTAGTATGTGGGTATATCCATGTGTTAAAGTAAAAAGATTTGGGTTTAGAAGAGGTAAAAAAGTCCAAAAATCAAACGGGCAGAAGTTCGCTGCGTTTCGAAATTATGAAAAATGAGGGGGGGGGGGGGTTCCACGTTTATTTATAGGCCAGGGAGCCTCAGCTCTATCTGCTACTGCCGCAGGTAGAGATGAGGCTCCCATGGTGGGGCCCATGTATTTGGTAAGTCGTCTCGAAGTACGTGTACTCCGAGCAACGCGAGGTCGAAGTCAAAACTTTTTAACTTTTGATCGGAGCGTCCATTTGAGGCGTGCGATACCTTTTCGGAAAGCCCTTGCTGAGAGTGTCACAATGACATGGGATAAAATATTTTTTGGATCCAAGAAGACCGGTTCATAACCAGGTCTTCGATTCCCCATAGTTTGTCCGTTGAGCTGTTTTGCATTGTTTGCACTCGGGATCGTCGTTATGGTTTGTTCTGACCTTGGCGGCATCAATTCGGCTTAAGTTTGACCGAATCGTCTTGAGGTTGATAAAATGACCATTTTGCCCCTCCTGATGTTGCCTTCAGTGTCGGCATGACCTTTGGTTGACTTTCGGGAGTTGTTTCCAAGACTTGGATCCCATTCGAGTCTGTCTGTCCTTAGTGTAATCTCTGAATTTGACTTGGTCATTCCAGGTTATCTTATGGAGATGTTGTGGAGCTTTAGGTTTGTTCCCGAAGTTGACTTGACTTCCCGGGTTGCGACCGGGGATGACCTGTACATCTCGGGCTGAGACCGGGACTAATCTGTACCTCCCGGGTTGAGACCGGGGCTGAGTTGTACCTCCCGAGACTGGTGTTCGAGGCTGTGGTTGTACCCTGTATTGGTAACCGGGGTTGATTGGAAAGGCCTGATATTGAGATCGGGGTTGATCTGACGGTCTGATTGGAGATCGGAGTTGATTTGATGGCCTGATATTGAGATCGGGGTTGATTTGACTGTCCGATTGTAGATCGAAGTTGATTTGATGGCCCGATATTGAGATCGAGGTTGATCTGACGGTCTGATTGGAGATCAGAGTTGATTTGATGGCCTGATATTGAGATCGGGGTTGATTTGACTGTTCGATTGGAGATCGGAGTTGATTTGATTGCCTGATATTGAGATCGGGGTTGATCTGACAGTTCGATTGGAGATCGGAGTGATTGAAGATCGAGGTTGATCTGACGGTCCGATTAGAGATCGGAGTTGATTTGATGGCCCAATATTGAAATTGGGGTTGATCTGACGGTCTGATTGGAGATCGGAGTTGATTTGATGGCCCAATATTGAGATCAGGGTCAATCTGACGGTCTGATTGGAGATCGGAGTTGATTTGATGACCCGATATTGAGATCGGGGTTGATATGACGGTCCGATTGGAGATCAAAATTGATTTGATAAGATAGTTTTACCCTCATACAGTGTTAGTATCGGGGCAGGAAATTTCGAGTGTCTACAGATGCCCCTCTTTATCATGCTTATGCAATGTAATAGAATGAGCAGGATAAAGATTGCTAGACACTTGAAATGCAAATATATCAATGATACAATGCAATGAATGTTGTAATGTTTTCGCAGATCGCAGGTCGCACTTCGCATCCCCAATCGCATCGCAAATCGCTTCGCCAATCGCATCGCAAATCGCATTGTAAATTGTTTACCTTTATCGGTGCTTGTGTTGGGGCAGATACCAACGGTTTGATTCCTATCAGTATTGTCGATGTTTGTTTTGATGATGACAAACTGAAATGTTTTCTACATTTCTGCTGGGGATGTCAATACTATGCTACAGCGAACTGTTTTCGTCACTTTCTGCTGGGGATGACGTCATTCATGATAGCCTAGGGTGGAAGTTGTCAGACGATTACTGATGGTGGAACCACTGACGTGCTTGTCAGAGATGAGCTATCACAGATTGTTCTTGTTTTGCTCTGCTGGGGATGACGTCCTCTTACGATAGCTTTATTGATTTAGCTAGGGATGATACCATTGATGCTACCTTGGTTTGAGACCAATGGCTTCCTTGTAGCTGAGCAAGCAGGCAAGTTCCTTAACTTTATTCAAATTTATATAGAGGAAGTCTCCGAACTTCACTCTTTGGTTGTGCAAGTTCTTTTGAACCCGTTCTTGTATTGTTATGCAAGTTTCATATCCTTCTCATATTGTATTGAGCAGGATTATTGTTGAATTAAAAGTTATTCATTTAAGCTTGAACTTTATTTCCAAGCATGCTTTAAGTGGTTTAATTACTTTACAGTTATTCCACATGAATATTTTTGATATTCGCACTTAGTGCACTTGAGTTCGTACAGTCTTGGACTTGTACATTATTTAAAGTTCTATAATTCTTAAACTGCATCAAATAGAGTCTGAACCCTTGTTCGGTCAGATAATTGTATGAAATTTTATAAAAGCTATCCAAACCAATTGATGGTAAGGATTCTTAGACTGAAAGAACACCCCTTATATATATAAGGGAGTACCCTAGGTATCTAGTATAAAGATACAAACAGCAGAGTTGAATGTTATGCATATACATAGCGTACGCGAGGCTGATCCCCACAAGTACTTATTCTGTAGCCAGTAACCAAAGGGTTAATCAGCTATTGATTCCATTGGAGTTTTATAGTTCAAAAGTCTACTTGACTATCAATTATTCTAAAAATAATTATTATTCTTGCTTCCGATATTCATATTGTTGAATTCATTGTCAGATATATTCCTTTCATCATGATATATCTTTTATTGTTGTATTTAAACTTGCTGAGAAAACTTGTTGCTCATTCTTGCTATATCATGACTTATATTGTAGTTAAGCCCGAGACTTCAGGGAAGGACAAGGGATGTAGGATTAGTTTACAAGGAGCAGACTTTACTTTATGTCTAATTAAATTACCGTTATGTAATATGAACCCTAATGACTATTCTAGGGTATGTTTGTATGACTGTATTAAGGTTATCGAATCTTGGGACTAGTAACACCTTTTGAATAAATGACGTACGTTTATTATATTCCGCATTTAGTTATCGTATGTTGTTTAGAGGTGGATGTTTGTATTGTATCATGATGACCGAATCGGGGTTAGAGAACACGGATTTGGGGGTGTCACAGGACCGATCACATCCATTCCCCACATGGAGAAAGCCCATAGCGAACTCATGTTATGTAGCTCATTCGGAGGAGCATGTATGGTGTTAGTCATTTTCACGATCAATAAACATGCGCAAGTATACGCGGTCAATAAGTAATAAAGTGATAAGAAAGTTGTCGATCCCACGAGGAATTATCTCAAACGTTTAACCAAGTACTAACTTTATACTGTCTCAATCTTAATTAAACACTTTTATTGAATAGATAAATTTTGATTTAGGCAATGGATAAAGGTTGCAACTACATTACATGAAATACAAATAACATAGATAGATAAATAATAAACTAAGAAAGTAATATCCCCCAAATACTTCATTAATATCTCTTAACTCTCCAATTGATTACAATGGTCACGATGACTTGTCAACCGAGAATTCGTTAGTATTCATATGCATTTTCCGAGGTTCATATAAGCGTATCCTCTTCAGATCCACCCAAAAGGGAATAGAACGGAAAGGAACATCCTAGCTACATAACCCATCATATTCCTATGTGAATTAACATTAGACAAGGAATTCAAGCTTATATTCTCAAATTGGCTACACATGGTATATAGGTATATTCCTATCCTACACACAAATTATATATTCCAACAAATGCAAAACAACATAATCATATGTTAATATATTCATGGTCTCAATCAATACTCCATTTCCCAATTCCATAAAGATTACCAATGAGTCAATCACTAATTCTTTAGCAATTAAGCAATAAACACAAAATATATTGAACCAAATCAAGTGGTGCCAATCAAAAGGAAAAGAAATTTAATATATATTAAGCAAATGGGTTCATTACTGTAATAGACGAGAATTTTTTTATGTGTAAATTTTTTTATGTGTGATTCTGGGGACAGAATCCTTTTAAGGAGAGAAGATTGTAACGATTGAGATTTTATATTTAATTTTAAATATTTATTGAGTTAAATAAATAAATTAAGTGATTTATGAAAATGATTTAATTAAGTGTTACATATTAATTTAATGAATGTTATTTAATTGATATGTATATATTAATTTTATATTATAGTTCTAATTTAATTGAGAGAATTAAATTAGATGATTTATGTGTTAGTGTTGCATGAATTATAATTAGCGAGTAATTATAATTATGTGGCAAATTTTATGTGATTTATTAATGTTAGATTTTAATTGATTAAATTTGTTGTTTAATATTTAATTGATTAAAATATGACATTAAAGTATGTGCTAAAATGATTTGTTAAAATAAAAGAAAAATGATTTTAAACAAACAAGGCCTTAGCTAATAATCCGTTTTAAACTTAATTTACCAAACATGGCCTTAATGACTAAAATCTGTTTTTAAATTAAAGAGGTTTGGCCAAACAAAGCCTTAAGGCTTTTTGAATTTTAAAACTTATGTAACTGATAATTTAATTAGTGTATTAAGTATAGTTAGTACGCGTATTATAATATATTATGTCAGTTTTATTCTACGTTAGTCTGTACTACGTGAATTATCCTAAGCCTAAGTCTAAGAGCTAAGAAGAAAGGAGAAAGCAGAGAAGAGTAGGAGGAAGAAGAGTTCCTAGAATCAAACACATATTATCTTCTTCGTCAACCCATTAGCAAAAAGGTATCATCTATAATTTTTAATGATTGTGGAACTCTGTTATATATTTTTGTGTGTTCATCCTCTGTTAAAAATAAGTTTCATGAAATTATGTAAACATGGATTATATATAATTGTATTCATGTGTTGTTCATAGCAGGTTAATTGCTATCAATGATTTTCAGAAAAATAAATTGGTGATTTAATAAGAATTTATGTTCTTATGTGTTCATACAGTTTTGACCAATTTTAGAATGAAAAAGAATGAAATTGATATATGTTAATATGCTTATTAGGTATTTACTTGATGCTATATTTAATTTCAACTATAATGCATGCATATAGGGTTGAATTGCTTGAGAGAAATAGTTAAAGTGGATTATTTTGGAAAATATATGAGTTTTCATGAAAATGGCCAAATTGAATTTTTAAAAACTTGTGATTATCATTGTTTAGATGGTTTTGTGTTTTAGAAGCATGTTATATATATGTATTATTGCATAGGTATGCTTTACATTGTCTAAGTTACTGTGAATTTCTATTTGTTGGCTTGTATGGGTTAATCGGTGAAGCAGAGTATCGTGGCTGTCTGCGTCTGGCCGAGTTGCTGCGTAGCTGCGCCGGCAGCAGGGCCAGGAGCAGCGCAGCTGCGCCGCTTGCCCTTCCCAGATTCTTACCCTGCGCAGCTGCGCCGGTGCCAAGGCTGCTGGCTGCACAGCTGCGTCGTGCCCAGTGCAGAGGCAGTGAATTGGCTTGATTGGATTGCGCAGTTTTTATTTTAGCTTATGCTAAATGGTTTATGATGTAAGTATGTATCCAGTTAATATAACATATGTTAACATGAATTCGATAGTTTCATATTTGAAAAATAAAAGAAATTTTGAAAACTTTAATTAGATTATAAATGTTTTAATGTAAATGAATTACTTAATTATAATTAAGAGTAAATGTTTAATTTAAAATATAATTTTTTGTGAAATTATAATGTATAGAAGTTGATTTATTTTAATCAATTAGATGATAGTTTAAATTATAATTTATGTAATTATAATTTAATAAATGCATGTTTAATTATGGATTATAAATTGATAATTGCATGATTAATTATAATTTGTGCAATTATAATGCATGATATAGTTTAATTGATTATAAATTATAATTTGTTTATAATTTAAAAGGTAATTATAATTTGATTAAGTGTTTAAATTATAATTATTTAATTATAATACATAATTAATTTAATTATGTGACTACGAATGTGATGTAATTAACTATGTGATAGTTGATTATTATTATTTATTTAGTTAGAGTGAGTTAACCATGAGGGTTAACCACTTATGTGAATTAGTTATGTATTAACTGATTTAGATTATTATAATTGAATGTGTATAGGAAGTGTTTAAGTACGTGGTTGAGTTAAGTAGCTTGCGCGTAAGGCAAGTCTTCTAACCTTAAACTTGTTAATTATATATAATTTCTTGAATTCATATATTCATTGTTGAGAATGTCCTTTACATTTTTATATTGGACAATTGTTTATTTAATTGAAATAATCTTAACTTATTGTTCAAGTAATATCCAATTATTATTTTAAATACTTTAAGTTGATTCTAAAGCACATGTTAATTCATAATTCTTTTATTTATGAATTATTGAAAGACGATTCAACTAATCCTTAGTTGATGAACGTTGAATTCTAAATTACCCTTATCCAAGCCAAACTTTCTTTGGTGCGGACTTGAATTCAAATTACCTAGATGAACAACCCTATTTACTAGGGGAGGTTACTACGCATAGCGTTAAGATGTTTGTGCACAATACATGGTACAAAGGGCTGATCCCCCTAAGTGCGAGTTAAGGTCCATAGTCTTATTGACTGTTAAAGGTTTAAATAAAAATATTTATAACCTAGGACAAGAGTTCAAAGGTCTTACGACCCTCAGATAAATTCTATATTCGAATTTTAATGTTGATAGAGAATTATTATTCAATTCTTTATTGTTGAAGTAAGCTAAGTTATTCAGATCTTTTTAAAGATATTCTTTCATGTATACATTGTTGTTAAACTCCAGTGAGCTATGGTTTGCTCACTCTTGCATTAAATAACAATTTCAGTTAAGGTTGATAACGCTGATGCTCCGTCTATGAGTAAGGGTAAGGGAAAGCAAAGCAAGTGAAGACTTATTTTTATTTAATTGAGAATGATTGTAATAAGACTTGAATGTTATGTTTTTAATTCCGCACTTTATTATATTCATGTCAGGGTTAGAGTAACCAGGATTATTTTAAAAAGGTTGTAACCCTTGTTGTAAGGGAGATTTAATTATTTTAATTTAAGTTGTAGTTTATTTTTACATTATTCATTGGGTAGATGTATGTTATATTAGAAAGTGAACTCCAAATCATGTGAAAACGAAGTACCCAGATTTGGGGGTGTCACAATTACATTCATAGAACCAGAACTAAACTACTAATTACATAGAAGACCAAGAGAGAAGAAAGATAGAGGAAATTTCCCCTTTTTGGTAGCCCAAGCTCCATTGGAGCACCTCCATGGAAGCTATTGAAGGACCATGGCACAAGGCCATGGCCTCCTCTCCTATACCCAGCTGCCTCCCACTCTCTTTCTCCGTCTAGGTTTTGTTAGAAATGAAAAAAAATGAAGGGTTTTTTCATTTGGGTCCAAAAATAGGTCATATAACAGCTGAAATCAGTCAAAATTCGCGACCGGGCGCTACGGCGCCTCAATTTAACCTGAATGGGGCGCTGGGGCGCTGAAATAGGAGCGTGATCTGCTTAGGGGGCACTGCGGCGCCGGATTTGTACTAGTAATGGGTGCCGCGGCGCCGGGCACTATTTTGGAATTTTTAGCTTCAGCGTCTGTTGGGAAAATGGCCATAACTTCTTCGTCCAAACTCGGATTGATGCCATTCAAGATGTTCCGAAAAGAAGAGAGGTAGCTCTACAACTTTTATTCTTTGAGTTTTGACAGAAAAGGGCCGAATCAAGGTCAAAATTGGCCTCCAAGCAGCTCCTGCATAAATGACCCGTCGAAAACGCTAATCTAGCAACCCCAAACGTCGCTCCAACTAGCTTTTATTCCGATTCCTACAAATTAAAGTTAAAACACATAAAATACATACAAAAACATATAAAAGCAATATAAACTATATTACACAATAATAAAATGAAAACACATAAAAACCAAACAAGACAGCTTAAGATTCACAAATTATCAAGCTCAAAAGCACCTAATTTTGTGTATACAAAACACACTCATCATATGGCATTTCCAAGTACTTGACATTGATAACATCTCTTGACATGATCGTCGCAGTTAGCTTTAATCGAGATCCAGTAATGTCCTGTTCTTAATATCTTTTTGGCAAGCAGATGACTGCTCATGTGTGGACCACAGACACCACCGTTGATTTCATCCATCAGTCTTTGGGCTTGTTCTTTATCAAGGCATCTTAACAGGCCTATTACAGTATCTCTTTTGTAGAGGGCATCTCCACTTAGATAGAACTTCATAGCCATCTTATGAATCCACTTTCGCGCAGATTGGCTTGCTCCAGCGGGTGTAGATCCATCTCTTAGATATTCCTTGATGTCTTGATACCAAGGCTGCTTGACAGGAGGTATTTCATCTGATACTTTTCCAATGTAATTCCCGTATGTCGGGGCTTTCTGAACTGTGAATTTAATGTTGGGAAACCCACTCCTATCGGATATTCAGATTAATGAAGCCAACATTGCCAATGCATCAGCAAAATCATTCCTACACCGAGGAATATAGTTGAAGGTTATGTCTTCAAACTCCAAGGATATTTTGATGAGCTGCCGATGGTAGGGCAGCAAATGCAGTTCTTTGGTGTGATATGCCCCAGTGGATTGTCTAATGACCAACTCAAAGTCTCCAAAGACCAGTATGTGTTTGATACCCATGGATTGGGCTAGTTTCAACCCTATTATACAGCCTTCATACTCAACCGTGTTGTTGGTGTTGCCAAATTGAAGTTTGGTAGCCATAGGATATTGCTCTTTTGTACCAGAGATAAGGACTGCCCCAGCTCCGGCACCTTCTATGTTTACTGCTCCGTCGAAATACATTTTCCATGGTTGGACTGTATTCTCTTGTTGGAGTTGTTGATTAGTCATGGTTCCATCATCTGAGAAATAGGTCTCTAGGGGCTCGAACCCTCCTTAAGGTGCTTTAGCTAATTGGTCTGCAATGCCTTGACCCTTGATTGATTTTTCAGTCACGTAGACAATGTCAAATTGTTGTAGGATCAGCTGCCATTTGGACAGTCGAAAGTTCAACATTGGCTTGTTGAATACGTATTTGAGTAGATCTATACGGGATATGAGGTAAGTTGTGTGCCCATGGAGGTAGTGTTGTAACCTCATTGCGGCCCATACTAATCCACAACATGTTTTCTCGAACAGGGTGTATTTCTGTTCACCACTGCTGAATCTTTTGTTGATGTAGTAGATGGCTCTTTCTTTGCTACTATCATCTTTCTATCCTAGCATGCAGCCCATTGCGTTGGCATTGACGGACAGGTACATGAACAAGGGAACTCCATCCCTCAGATGTACCAAAACTGGTGCTTCGATCAGCTGCTTCTTGATAGCAAGGAAGGCTTGTTGACAATCCTGATTCCATTTAGTGGAGGAATTCTTCCTTAGTAGCTTGAATATGGGTTCACAGGTTGCTGTGAGCTGGGAAATGAATCGACTTATGAAGTTGATCCACCCCAGAAACCCACGTATCTCCTTCTCTATTCGAGGTACTGGCATCTCAGTGATGGTTTTGATCATGGCAGGGTCTAGTTCGATGCCTCGATTACTCACCAAGAATCCTAGCAACTTGCCTGCTTTGACGCCAAAAACACATTTGGCGGGATTTAGCATGAGGTTGTACTTGCGTAACCTGTTGAACAGCTTCCTGAGATGGTCAATGTGATCATCCTCCCTCCGGGATTTGATGATGATGTCATCTACATAGACCTCTATTTCTTTGTGCATCATGTCATGAAACAGGGCCATCATGGCTCGCTGATACGTGGCTCCAGCATTGATGAGGCCGAAGGATAGTTGTCTATAGCAGAAAGTTCCCCAAGGAGTGATGAAAGCTATTTTCTTCCGGTCCTCTTCAGCAACTATGATTTGATGGTATCCAGCAAAGAAATCTACGAAGGAATACATGCCATACTGCGCAGTATTGTCGATTAGGATGTGGATGAAAGGTACCGGGAAATTGTCCTTAAGGTAGGCTTTGTTCAAATCCTGATAATCCACACACTTGTACCTTTCCTCCGGGCTTAGGCACGTGAAATATGTTGGAAAGCCACTCTGGGTAGGTTGATACCATGATAATCCCGGCTTTGAATTGCTTAACAACTTCTTCTTTGACTTTCAGACTCCATTCAGGTTTCAATCACCTGAGCTTTTGTTTGACTGGCTTGAACCCGTCTTTGATGGGCATTCGATGGATGTTAATGTCAGTAGAGAGGCCAATCATGTCTTCATGTGACCATGCAAATACATCCTGAAACTGTGTTAGGAGTTCGATCAGGTCGGCTTTTTGGTTTAATGCGAGGTCTAAACCTATCTGGATTTCTTTGATGTTTTCGGGGGTTCTTATGTTGGCAGTGGTGGTTTGCTTGAGGTTTGGTTTGGGTTTGTCTTCGACCCATTCTTTGATCTCCTCGGGCACCTCATAGTCATCTTCCTCCTCTTGATCAATGTCCATCAAGTCGAAGTTCAGTTCTACATCAAAGTCGTAGTCATTTTGACAAGTTGACATCTCATCAGCAAAGACAAACACATCCAACGCTTGAGTCCTTAAAACAAAAAGGCCTTCATCTTAGATATATACAACTGCTTAAATATACATAGCATTCTACAACGCATGACAAAGTTGTTGCTATAGCTGTGCAATCAAAAGTAAGCAGTAAATAAAAACATGATTAAAGGGCAGATTGACTCTCTCTGCCCCTTTACCCTTTTCGACCAAGGCAAGGGACACTGCTCCAGTTATCCAAGGTCAGATCCTCATAAACTGGAAGGATCAAGGATTTGTGATTATCTGTCTCGTCTTGGATGACGATTGAGACATCCTTTATGATAGGGCAGGGGTTTTTCTTTGAACTGCCACCTTTTTCCTTCTTAATGCGAGGAATTTGAATCGGATCATTGTCTTCGCTGTCTGGGATCTCATCATTCATACCCTCGTAGTTTATGATGACCCGCATGTTAGCGAATGGGTCTCGTCCTTCGTACAGGATCTTTTCTTTTCCCTTTTCGTTATCTGCCTCGTGCTTGAGCGCTTTTCTTTCATTGACAGGTATAATTGGAGGAAACAACATGGCTAATACCGCAGTAGGGATCTTCCTCATTGGTTTTACCCATCCGGCATTAGTAAGATTTGGCAAAAGTATGATGGAAGCATGAGCCTTGGGATGCTTGTGTGGGTTCTGGTGGTTAGACCTGGATGAATATCCTAATCTTTCTCTCCCAGTTTGACTCGGGATTTGTATTGGGCTCTTGATACCTTGCTGATTCTTTCCTAAACTTTCTCCAGGTTGGAAACCCAAAGATACCATTTCCTGGCCCACTGTCATTACTTCAGTGGAGACCTTAGGCTTCAGGGCTGGTGCTCTGATAGGTAGATACTGCGTATCGCTCACCTTCAGAGCTTAAAAACTTGTAGATTCAATCCCTGCATCCATGCTAATCATTGGCATGTCTCCCTGTATGCCAACAGGGTTTTCTGGTTCAGCATTGACCGTGATGAGGTTGTCGTTGATAATGTATTTGAGCTGTTGATGGAGGGCGGATGACACTGCCCCTGCCATATGAATCCATGGCTTACCCAACAACAGGTTATATCCAGTGGCAATATAGAGCACCTGAAAGGATACGTAGAAAGTGTGTGGGCCAATCTCTAAGGGTAGCTCTATTTCTCCCATAGCTTGGCATCGCGATCCATCGAAAGCTCGGATGACCATACTACTGGTTTTGATCCGGTTCGAGTTTATCTTCATTCTTTCCAAGGTATCGTAGAGAAATATGTTAAGGGATGATCCTCCGTCGATGAGTACCCCTCCGATCACATACCCGGAAGACATCACAGCTATATGCAGGGACTTATGATGGCCCGTTCCTTCTGCAGAGATATCATCGTTAGTGAAAGATATCACATTGTTGTTGAAAATGTGTTCTACCACATGGCAGAATTTCTCGGCATCCACAGTATATGGCAGATGGGCTTCTTCTAGTACTTTCACTAGAATGTTGCGATGATCCACTGAGGATAAGATCAAGTCTAGGATAGACATTTGCTTGGGTGCGTCTTTCAGGTCTTGCACCACCTTGATTTCATTGTGTCCCATTTTGTTGAGAAACTCTTTGATTTTCTCATCAGCCACCTTTACTTTGGCTTTGATGACTGGTTTGATCACCCGCTGAGGTAGGTATAAGGTATTATCCTTTGGTACAACGGTAATGTTGTTTGAGGTGGAACCTTCGTCGTTCTCGTAGTTCTATGGGACCCTCTTCAGATTGATAACTGGATATTGAGGTCTGAAGGGCAAGATTAAAGGCTCGGGTACGGCCACCTTCACAAGATTTTGTGCTTCTTTGACCCTTTCCCTAGCAGGACTAAGGGTGTGAGGGTCAACTCTCTATCGCAGGATATGACAGCTACGGTACCCTGATTCCATACAGTGGAGATCCAGAGAGTTTCTTCATCTGGGAGGTCGAGAACTTGATTTCCCCTTATTAGGTCACCATTTTCAACCATGTCTTGAATCAGGTTACGGAGCTCCCAGCAATCCTCAGTATCATGGCTGGGTGAATTGGAGTGGTACTGACATATTTGATCAGGTTTAAATTTTCTGGCCCTAGGGTTCAATGGTGGTAACAAGTCTACAACCATTCCCTCGTTGATTAGCATTTGGAGGATTTCTTCCATTGAATGGTTTAGGTTGGTGAAGTTCCTTTGAAATAGGAATTTTCCACTAGTTTGAACGCTTGCTTTTTCAACCCCTTGGTCGGTCCAGGATTTATTCTCATGAAACCAGTTATGCTCCCTCATGGGATTGATCTCTAGTGTGGGAGGTTGATCGATATCATACCTATTGGCCCGTTTGATCATTTTCCTGGTGATCTGATGCTGGTAGACGACCAGTTCTGTTAATTGCTAGATTTGTTCCTTGATAGACTTTATTTCCTGTTCTATCAAAAGCCTTCTTTTAGAGACTTCCCAACTGTCTGGGGTGTTGTTTTTGGATGGAGTTGATTCTTTTATATAACGGAGGTACTTGGATCCTTCTCCACTTGTGGTGTTGATCATGTTGGCATTCTCCTATTTATGTTGTGGAAGAGGATTGTCCTGCACATGTGGTTGTTCAGGCTTTGTTACTAAAATCTCTCCGTTGTCGATCAAGTCTTATATTTTGTGTTTGAGAGACCAACAGTCTTGAAAGTCATGGCCTGGAGATCCAGAGTGGTAAGCACACTTCTTGCTTGAGTCAAAATTTCGTCCACCGATGTTGGTGGGTGGAAGGAGTTGGATAATCTTCTTCTGAGCTGTCAGAAGCTTGAACACGTTCTCGAGTGAATCCCTTAGAAAGGTGAAAGTTCATCTACACCTGACCTCTATATTTTTTTGGAATGAAGGGTTTGAAGGCTGTGCTGGAGCTTGAAAAGGGGTATAGTTCCTCTTATGAATGGACCGCTTGACTCGCCCCTTGTATTCTGTCCTTGCAATACTAAGGACACTTCTTCATCTTTCTTTTTGTGTACTCTCCGGGGATTACTCCCGTAATTTCTGGACTGGATATGTTTAGCGACAGCTTCGAGGGCGGTCAGATCTTTTATCTTCCTGGACTTGAGCCCCATTTCTGCCATTTTTCCGTGTTTGATCATTTCAGAGAATGGTTTTTCTATACCTGCTAGGACCCTCTCATAATATAGAGCTTCTTGGATCATGACTATCTCTGACTCAGTCATGGCTGGGGTGACTTGTGCTGCAACCTGCCTCCATCATTGAGCATACTCTCTAAATGATTCAGTGTTCTTTTTCTTGATTTTGGTTATCTGGTATCTGTCTGGAGCCAGCTGAGATTGGAAGCTGTATTGACTGAGGAAGGCATGGGCTAACTCTTCCTATCTGTGAATCTTAGAATTGTCTAAGCGGGCATACCAGGCTTTAGCCTCTCCCGTCAGACTTTTTTGAAATAATTGCATTCGAAGTTTCTCGTCCTTTGCATAAGATTCGAGTTCTCCGATGAATACTTTCAGATGTGTATAAGGATCTCCCAATCCATCATATTTCTCGAAATCGGGAGTTCTGAATTTCTTGGGATAACAAGCTCCGGGGAAAATACAGAGGTCGGAGTAATTAACACTACCGAATGCCCCAGTCCCTTTGATAGACCGGAGAGTTTCTTCCATTTGTTGTACTTTCTTCATGATGTCACCGGCTTCCTGTTCTTTGACGAGGGTGGTGATTTCAGGGGTTTTGTTGGTTGTGTCCTGGTTCTGTGGCCCAGGAATCTGAGTCTCAGCCTTTTCGGTCTCTTGACTACCACCACTACCACCAGGTGTTCCTAGTTCTATATGAGTTTGGGCTTGCTTCCCTTCAAGGGCCTTTCTTTGTTCTCTTAGAAAACTGGCTAGTTCAGCTATCTAATTTCTCAGTCCTTCGAACTCTTCCCTAGAGACAAGGGTGGATTCTATTTGAGGACTCGTAGTCATGTCCGTGGATGGACGTAGTGCTTTCTTAGACTTAGATCTAGTAATAGGACCAATTTTTCACCTATAACAAAATGTAGGCATGTCAATTTCCTGAGGTAGGTAGGGATAGGATGCATGATGTAGTTTTTTAATTTTATCCTGCAAAACAGAGGTCAGTTATTTTTTGATGACAGGATGACAAGAAATAAATATTGAAAACGGGATATTGATTTGAAAGAGGAAGGCATGAAGAAGCTTTCCATCGGATTTGGTTAATCAGAGATTGACCTATCTTAGGCTACTCTAGCGGCTTTTTGGCATGAAGGTCCCCAGATCATCGCAATTTACTAGAGAAAAAATTTATCCGATTTTTCAACTGGAGCGAATCTGGGTGGTTCATTTTCATGAGCCCCAGAGACTTAGCCGATCCCTAGAGACATTACTTATCACCGACGGGTTTTGCCTCCTTATGAGAGGAACACAACATACATTCACATACATCGCCCTCACAGTATGCATATGATGACAGTTGGTGCGAAGCACTAATATGGGTGCGAAGCACTAAAAAGCAAGAAAGCACTCATTCACATTCATTCAATGTAAAGACGCAACATTCACGCATTCATTAATGTGGAGACGCAGAATTTATGCATTCATAGTTTTGAAAGGCAAATGTTTGAAAAGATTTGAAAGCGGCCTAAGCCCTCTACTGTCCCTAGCAGAGTCGTCACCTGTCGACGTCGGGAAAAAATCCGCAGGTCGGGTCACAACCCAGATCTTTCTCTCTACCCTCACTCTTTTTATTGCGAAAAAGGTTTTGAAGGGTTTTTTAGGAAAAGGGAAACATGTATCATGTCGATGATTTGAACGTTTTACAAAGTCGCCAGTTGGTAGATTTGAAATGGTTGTACCAACTCAATCGAGTTTTGTTTGAAAGAGGCCCAATTGCTGGACACTGTCGTAACTTGATCTTTGAAACTGAAGTTTTGAGTTCGGGGGCTTGGTTAAGTGTGGGGAAGGTGTTAGGCATCCCACGACTCCCGTGTAAACACGGTACCGCAGCTTTTCAATATTCTCCTGAAAACTAAAATGCGTGTGTGAATGCTGTTTAAAAATTGGGCCTATGTTTGATTGATTGAAAGTAGTACTTTGCTTCGTTGAACCTATATACGAAGGGTTTGATTTGATTTGCAAAAATCTTTGATTTGATTTACAAAAGTGTTTCATTTGATTTGCAAAAGCTTTTCTTTTGATTGAATTGAAAATGATGTTTTGAAAGTTGGTTTATCAAACCCTTACGCTAGCATAGGAATTGAAGCCTGTTGATACTTCCATTTTTTTATCTTTATAGCCTTAAGGCTTGCATTTGAATGGTGATTTGTCGGGCTGCGAAGCATCCTCGACCACAAAATATATACAAGTGTCGGTCTCCTCATGGGCATGAAAACCATCGGAGGGACTCTGACACAACAAACCATATTTTTCACTATGTTGAGACCTTAAATCCGGATAATCGTTTTAAGGTCTTTGCATATACATTTTACAGAAAAACTGGCAGGGTATATTCGTAAAACGGAGTTTGTCCATCGTGGGAATCAGATTCTGATCGATTTGATCATGAATCCCATGATTCCTAGGCTCACATGAGAGTGGCCAATAAACCTGCACAGTTCAAATTTATACAGAAATAGATATATATCCCAATATTGCCAGAACCAAGGATTCATCAGTAAATCCTGGTTCGCACATGGCCGAAGTGACTCGTTCCCACTAGATAGCGATCTAAGGGACGCGAGGTTGCTTTTGTGACTACAAAATGCCAATTCATATCAAATGAATATTTAAAACATTAATTTAATGAAAAGTAAGTAAAGCTAAGATATATACACAGTTATATATATAAAAGCTGTAAAGGGCGATGGGTTTTCACACCGGTGCCCGAACTGGAATTGAAATATATATATATATATATATATATATATATATATATATATATATATTGACAGAAAAGTAGTCAACCAAGGTTGGGAAGAGAACCTAGTGGTATATAAAAGCTGTATTGGTGACCGGGGTTGATTGGAAAGGCTCGATATTGAGATCGGAGTTGATCTGACGGTCCGATTAGAGATCGAAGTTAATTTGATGGCCCGATATTGAGATCGAGATTGATTTGACGATTCGATTGGAGATTGGAGTTGATTTGATGGCCCGATATTGAGATCGGGGTTGATCTGACCGTCCGATTGGAGATCGAAGTTGATTTGATGGCCCAATTATTGAGATCAGGGTTGATTTGACGGTCCGATTGGAGATCAGAGTTGATTTGATGGCCCGATTATTGAGATCGGGGTTGATCTGACGGTCCAATTGGAGATCGGGGTTGATCTGACGATCCGATTAGAGATCGGAGTTGATTTGATGGCCCGATATTGAAATCGGGGTTGATCTGACGGTCCGATTGGAGATCGAAGTTGATTTGATGCCTCGATATTGAGATCGGGTTGATCTGACGGTCCGATTGGAGATCGGAGTTGATTTGATGGCCCGATATTGAGATCGGGGTTGATCTGACGGTCCGATTGGAGATTGGAGTTGATTTAATGGCCCGATATTGAGATCGGGGTTGATTTGACGGTCCGATTAAAGATCATAATTGATTTGATAAGACAGTTTTACCCTCCTATAGTGTTAGTATCGGGGCAGGAAATTTCGAGTGTCTACAAATAAAATAAAATTTTATTTTATCAGACTGATCCACTTAGAATTTGTAACTAAATATGTTTTTTTAATTATGTCAAAATAAATCAATTTATTTCGATTTTAATTTCTTCATTTTAAACCTAAAATGAGTAGGGCTGTAAATGGTAACCGAAAAATTCGTATTCGTCCGCATTCGTATTTGAAAAAAAACGGATATTATTCGTATTCGAAAAAAAAACGGATATATTTGTATTCGATTTAAAAGTATCCGCAAATAAACGGATACGAATACGGATATAAGCGTATTCGTATTCGTTTAACATTCGACCGTAAATATATCCGGCGGATAGCGAATATCCGGATTCGGATCCGTATCCAAAATTCGTATCCAAATAACTTAAATATTATGTAATAAGCAAATAATTTTTTTAAATGACATTCCTTATATAATAATTAGTTTTCACTATCATTCAAAAATTATTTTAAAAATATATCACTTCACTTCTAAAAAGTAGGAAATACCACTTTTATTTTAATATTAATAAACTGAAATAAATTGATTTAAATATAGTTAATAGATTATTATTATTATAAAGTTAAAATATCTAAAATATATCATTTATCAAGAAAATTATATACTAGAAGAACAAAACTATAGTTATTAACTTGTTATAAATTTTTTACTTTCAAAACTTACTTGCAATGTTGGGAGACGGGAACAATGAACAATATAATTTTATTGTTAAAATGTGTTATGTCCGAATTAATTTAGAATTAATCTAGAAGGGAGTTGAATAATTAATTCACGTTTATGAATTTTCGGGTGGATGAAGTATTTATCACTTTCATTTGCCCAATTATTTAAAAAATTAGAAGTCTAAATATTTAAAGCAAGTCTAAAGTAAATTTTGGATGAAGTTGGATTAACTAGTTGTCAGTTGTCACATATACATTATAACTCACACTCTCTATAAATATAATAAAATAAAATAAACTTTTTAACTATGTAAATTATAATCTATGTATTGATAATAAATTAAAAATAAAAGTTCCCATAAACATATTATTAAAATTTTAATCAAGTATTTGAGAAAAAATAATTAAATATTTAATATAAACTTTTGAATCAAATTATAAATTATAAATATTCATACACACTATAATATTGGACATCTAAACATTAATAAGTAGTATTGAAATTTAGGATTTCAAAAATAATAAAAACTTATTTGAATTGTAATTAAGAATATTGATTATTGTATTTAAATATTTATTACAAATCCATACCTATCAGGTATCTTCAGTACTCTTCTAGATTTAAGAATAGAGGGTTGTACAGAAGATGTCTCTACTTGGACAGGTTCATCCACTTGATCTGTAGTGGTTTGTGGTTCTTGAATTTTTTTCAAGATCTATTTTCCTCCCACTAGCCCCTTCAAGAATAAATTCATTTTCCAAGAAGGCAACGTGTTTCGCAAAAAACACCTTTTGTTCAGTAGGATTGTAGAAATAGTATCCCAAACTTTCTTTAGGATATTCCACAAACGTGCACTTATCAGATCTTGTCCCAAGCTTATCATTTTGAAACTTTTTCACATAAGCTGGACATCCCCAAATCTTAATATGCTTAAGACCAGGTTTCCTCCCAGTCCACATCTCATATGGAGTCTTGAGGATGGATTTCGAAGGGACCTTATTTAGTATATATACAGCCACTTCTAGGGCATAATCCTAGAATGATACTGGAAGATCGATAAAACTCATCATGGAACAAACCATGTCCAACAATGTTCTATTTCTCCTTTCAGATACTCCATTTAACTGTGGTGTACCTAGTGGAGTCCATTATGAGATTATACCATTTTCTTTGAGACAATCGAGAAACTCACCGCTTAAGTATTCACTACCTCGATCTGATCGAAGAATCTTAATACTTTTGCCGGTTTGTTTTTCTACTCCACTTCTAAACTCTTTGAACTTTTCAAACGATTCAAATTTGTATTTCATTAAATACACATATCCATATCTGGAGTGATCATTAATGAAAGTAATAAAATAAGAATACCCTCCCCGTGCATTCGTTGTCATAGGTCCACAAACGTCTGTGTGAACCAACGCTAACAACTCTGTAACTCTTTCTCCTTTTCCACTAAAAGGAGATTTAGTCATTTTACCCATGAGACAAGATTCACAAGTTGGATATGATTCAAAATCAGATAGCTCTAAGAGTCCATCCTTATGCAACTTGGATAATCTTGTTTTATTAATATGACTTAGTCTACAGTGCCATATATAGGTATAATTAACATTATCTATTTTCCTTTTCTTAGTTTGTTTTATTTGAAGTATATTTTCATGTAAGTCAAGTATATAAAGTCCATTTCGCAGATTACCAACACCATATAAAACATTTTCTTTATAAATAGAATAACCGTTGTTCTTCATTATAATGTCAAATCCTTCTATATCTAATACGAAAATAGAAATAATGTTTATAATGATATTCGAAATAAAATAATAGTTATTTAAAAAAATGGACTTACCCGTAGACATTGATAAACAATAAGTGCCTACAGCTAATGCAGCAACCTTTGCTCCATTTCTCACTCGTAGGATAACCTCATCCTTGTTCAGCTTTCTATTTCTGACCAGTCCCTGCACAGTATTACATATATGAGAACCACAGCCGGTATCCAATATCCAAGTAGAATTTTGACTTTTAGAAAAATTAATTTCAATCATGAACAAACCTTGATTGAAAGTCGAAGCTTCTCCAAGCTTCTTCTCTGCCAGAAACTTCTTGTAGTTCCTCTTCCAGTGACCCGATTCGTTGCAATGGAAGCACATTCCTTTGTTAGCTGGATCAGGTTTCTTTTGTTCCTTCATGTTCACCTTGCCCTTAGCCTTCTTAGATTTCTTCTTTTCAGAAGATACCTTGGGCCTCTTCCTTTTCTTGGAAGAATCCACTATTAAGATATGGTTCTTTTTGGATGGGAAGTGACCTTCTACACTTTTCAACATGTTAAGTAATTTAGGCAAGCTGACATCTAACTTATTCATGTGAAAATTAACAACGACTTGCGAGAAGGTCTCAGGGAGTGACTGTAAGACCAAATCTTGACTCAACTCCCCATCCATGACGAACCCAAGCTGTCCAAGGCGTTCAATCAGATTGATCACCCTTAGGACATGAGTCTCAATGGCGGTGCCCTCGGTCATCCGAGATCAAAAGAGCTCCTTAGATATCTCATATCTAGCAGTCTTACTTTGTTCACCATACAACTCCTTGAGGTGATGCAACATAGTAGGAGCATCCATGTTTTCATGCTAACACTGAAGCTCCTTATTCATGGATGCAAGCATTATGCATTGAGCCATATATACATCATCTTGCCACTTTACAATAGTGGTAATCTCTTCCTCAGAGGCTATTTCTGGAACAATTCCAGGGACAGGTGAATTTAGGACATAAGAAATCTTTTCAGCAGTGAGAACTATTCTCAGATTCCTTAACCAGTCCGTGTAATTCGGTTCGGTCAGTTTGTTAGCATCAAGTATGCTACGCTGTGAAATTAGTGATTTCGATATTTTTAAAATTCTACATGTGGAAAGGTAACATTTTAGCAAACATTCATTTAATTAATTTTACATACCAAAATAAATTAGGTCTTATTTTAGATTGGTATCTCCCACTATTTTCTTCAAACTATATTACCCTCACTTATATAGTTCGGCAACTTCTAATTAAAGATTTGCTAGTGAGATTAAGGATCCCATTTCAAATGTATATAGCCTTGTGTGTGCACAACAAATGATATATAAATAAATAGGTAGACAACTCTTGTCAATCACATCAACATGTGACTCCTTGTATTCTGCCTCTTAGATCATAATGGTTAAGTGTGTGCACATCCGAACTAAAATGATTTAAGTTAAGTTCAACCTAGCACTCCAAATATTCAAAAAAAAAATATTATCCTTGTGTGTGCACAACAAAACAATATTGTTCAATTTTCTTTATAAGCATCAAATATGATTAAATTAATATCTTAAATACGCAATACTCGCCTTGTGTTTGCACAACAAACTCGTATTAAATATTTAATACTCTAATAATTTATCATAGTAGAATGCGACATTTGATATTCCAAATATCTTTAAACGCTTTAGACTTAATATAATTTCTTAATTTTTTTAATAATTTTTCTCATCTTGTTTAGCGCACATACACACACACACACACACACACACACACACACATATATATATATATATATATATATATATATAATACGCGTCATTTTAGTAAACATGTGAAGCATGTTTGCATAAAATATAATATATATAATACTTAGCATGCACATATAGAATACTATATTCTACCTGGATTGATTATGAACTTTTATTCTAGTTTGGTTCACTAAAGCCACTAAGTGAACCAAAAGGTCAAACCTAAGAGTGCAAGAATTTAAATTTAAACGTAACTATTACATTTAAACTCGGGCTCCATACAAATGGGTCTTCATGCGCTCCTTGCTCCTTGGTCTCCAATTTCTTCAAGAAAATTCTAACTATTTCTATTACATTAACTATTTTGATAAATAGAAACCTTGATCAGCAATCAATGGGAAGTACATAGGAGGGAGATAGAATTTTATATCAAGAAAAATCAGAGAAGACGAGGTACACAAACCCCATTTAATAAAACTCATACATTCAAGAATTCAACTAAAATAAAATCCAATCACATTGGTCAATAGTCCATAATCAACCCTATTTATTTTTGTACACATCAACATATGCATCAATAAATAATCATTCATCTCATGAATAATAAAACCATTCCATATATAGATCGATGTCATTTAATTGACAAAAGTTTTGCTAAATTTTAGTTTTGAAATAAAATAAACTCTTTTATTTTAATCTAAATTAAACTCTTTTAATTTTTAGCAATCTGAAATCATATTTCAAATAAAATAAACATCTTTATTTTAAACTTTTATCAATTGAATAAACCATTTACTTAATTGAAGAAAAACAAAAAATTTCAGAATCTGCAGTGTGGCGTGCTCGCGCCCAGAATGAACTGGGACGCGGCGCGGCCACGCTATGCACTAGTTCTGGTTTACGCATACATGCAATCAAATTACACAATTAAGGGCGGAAACGTGATAAATTAGGCTTTTAAATTTTATACAAACCCTCACCATGATCATGCTTTGTGCTCAATTATCAATAACAGAAAAGTAAGGATAAATCAGAATCATACCCTTGTAGAAACTAGCTTCCACACGTACAAGTTCAACTCCTTGCTCTTCGTGATCTCCTTGAATCTCTTGTATTGGCTCCTTCCTTTAATCAACGTTAGCCACCCAAGTGTTTGGCCTCTAGAGGTGATCCACCAAGGAAGATGAATTGCTCAAGAAGATGGGTGGTTGGCTAAACCCTGTTTTCTATTCTATGTAGAAAAAGAAGTACTCTCCAACCCTTGGAATTACATATGTTTAATATATGATATAAGACTCCTCTTATATAGATATTGGTCAACCCTAGTAATCTAATTAGAATTGAGTTTCATTTAATTAATTAATTAAACCCTTTTTATTAATTAGGCTTCCCAACATATTGGAATTAATTAATTAAACTCCTTTAACTAATTTTCCTCCTAATCTCATTAGAAATAAGTGAGAGTACTAATATTAAATTAAGTCCTAAACTCCTTTAGAATTAAAATAATAATAATTGTAATAATATTAATAAGACTCCTCTTATTAATTTATATTTAATATTTTCAAAATATTAAATAATAAACATTAAGCTATTTAATTTATTCTATCACCATAGATTAAAATAATTACACTTAATGTATTATTACGATTATGACATTACCTTCTTAAATAATTATTCTTCCTTTTATGGTGTGACCCTTTAGGTTCTCCATATTAAACCGGTTGTGAATAAATCAATTAGAACAATTCTAATCTTATTTAAATAAATAAATTAAACTAATATTTTATTTAAATAAATAATATTTATTCTACAATAGGGATAAGCCTCCCTAGCGATCAACGACTTTCTAGATAATATAGATTTCAACATTAATCATAAAAGAACCTATGAGTAAATAGTTACAGTATAATTCAATCCCTCCACCATACAATGTCCCAATTAAATATAAGATATGAATTTACTGTCAAGTCTTTTTTTATTTAATTATATGTATTTCGATTAGAAAATGCACAACTCCAAATAATGCAAATTAAAAACTCCTTTCTAATTTCATTCTGCCTTGGCCAAGGACTACTGGGTTATCATTTAATGAATCACATAGGATATATCTCTTCTTTTACTAGAAGTAGTAGATTATTTATTGATCATTCATTATCTCCATATGTAACTTATTACACCCAAGCATACCCTTTGATATAACCTAAGGGTTTTAAGGAATAAGTCAAAGTATAATTCATTACACACAAAATACTATAATGATCTCAAGTCCAAGGATCACTTGTACTACTATCACATTAGGAATTCTTATTGACAGGCGAGTAAAACTCCATTAGGTATTCCATAGCGAGTCACGTTCAGTGAACTTATTCTCCAACAAGCACCTACATACTTGCTTTAGTGTCCCCACACAAATGATCATGAGATCAATCATCCTCATCCAATGAGCAAGCAATATATGTACCAATCTATCCGAATTTACTAATCCCCTTTTTAGTAATCCCACGATTGAGAACTATTTTAGTTTTTAAGCTTTCTAAGAATTTAGATCTCATTAGCATGATCAACATCATGATTCTAAAAGCATTGCTTAAAACTACGGGTTATTTACATATTATAAAAAGCAGCATCATGTAGATAATTAAATGCCTTTAATAAATGAATAATTTTATTAATAAATAAATAAGATCGTTTATAAAGTATATATGCTTTATCATCATACATGATTGGCTTGTATGCATACTATTTTTAATAAGTCCTTGGGAATGATTTTAAAGGAATTAAAACGTTATTTTGATTATTCTTAAGTACTTCATAACTATTATACAGTTATTGAAGACAATGCTATATGATTCTTGATTTTGTGATTTCAAGATATGATGTTGAACTTGCTGAGCTATTTATGCTCATTCTTGCTTAAAACTAAATGATTTCAACTAAGAGCGAATGGACCGAAGGATCCGATAAAGACAAGGGCAAGTCCAAGATGGACAAGTAGTGATCCTTGTAATAGCATAGTATTAGTACTATAATGACTGATATTATGACATCGAACAATGTAATGGTTACAAAGAACCTGGGAAGGGATTAATAGAATGTAATATTTAGTAAACTCATGTATGTTATTGAAGTCTTTCAATTGAATATATGAGTAGATAGTAGTATCGTGTAGCACTATATCCAGGGTTTGAAGGTACCCGAATTTGGGGGCGTCACAGGTTGGTATCAGAGCTTTAGGTTATAAAACTTAAGGGGAAAAACCTTAGGCTATAACCTTGAGAAGAGAAGTAGAGGTTAGAAGTAAACAAACTATACCAGAGTTTTAAAGAAGAAAGTAACCGTAAATATATTAAATGTGATATATGTTGCTAATATTTTGATTATATACTAATCAAGTTATTTGTGTCTTATTGTAGATACCAGGTATTATGGACATGTATAATGAAATATATGAAGTTAGCGAGGACTCAGTTAACTTTATAGAGGTTGCACCAATGCCGATAGCAGAGGTACCGGTAGTGATTTTGGAGGAGACTGATCCGGAAGAGGAGGATCCGTCCAAATATTCTGATAACTTTGACTTTGCGTCATTGTTTGATGGTATGTCAGAGGAAGAGGTGGAGACAGTACCGATTAATATGGTACTACCTACTGAGGAGGTGGAGGAAGAGTCTACATTGGCGGAGTCCATGAAGGCTCTGTTTATGGCAGTTTTGGACAAAAACGTTCAATTGAGTAAAGAAGTACGTGTCCTTAAGCAGGAGGTTCACGATGTCCAGGAGGACAAGGAAGACATGGAGGTCTTCTGGGAGGTCAAGCATGAAGAGAGGGTGCTGGCCAAGGATAAAGTCCGGGACTTAAAGCTAGAGGTCCAGGAACTGAAGGCGAAGCTTCTGAACAAGAAGCAAAAGATTAGCTGAATGTCCTACATCCATAGGAGTTCGCACAAAGATTACTAACACCAGATTGCTGAGTATCCTGTGGAGGAGGGACAGACTCGGCATACGATTAGCCGGAACATAGTGGCTAGTATGGCCGATGCGGATTACGAGAATATTGTGAGGCAGATGTAGTCCAATAGTATGTATAGAAGAATTAGCAATGTAAATATTTGTGTAGCTAGTAATGACGTAAAACCCTCTTTTGTATAAACAAGGATAGTCTTTTGTAAATCCCAACTTTTGAAATGAAATTGCAGTATAGTATTGTAAATGGCTGAAGCCATGTAATGAACGATGTAGTGATATACTACGAAGAAGCATCTTAATATAAAAGTTTATTGAAATGCTTGTCAATGTGATTGAGTTATTATTGACTGTTAATAATAACCGAATGAAGAAATAAATAATAACAAAAATATTTTCGCATTAACAGAAAATGCCGTCAAGAAGACGTCAAAGAAACCAAGAAGAAGAATCTCGTAATGAGGAGGAGCAAGGGAATAATAACCCGATGCAAGAATTTGTGAACCTATTAGCTACAGCTCTCAATAGGATGAGAGATAACGTACGAACTAATCCTGGGGTAGGTCGTGGGACTACCTTTAAGGAGTTTAAAATTATAGGTCCGCCTGAGTTCTATGAAACTACGGATCCTATAGCTGCCCAGGTGTGGGTAAAAGAAATTGAGGAGGCATTTGTCATAGAAAATATCGGATGAGGCGCAGAAGACTTCTTTTGCGACTTACATGATGAAGGGGGAGGCCAACTACTGGTGGGAGGCAAACTAGGGTAGGGCCGGAACAGACGTTGTTACGTGGACGCGGTTCAAAGAGTTATTCTTTGAGAACTATTTCCCCACGAGCATGCAGGGGAGGATGGAGATTCAGTTCCTAGAACTGAAGCAGCGGGACATGACAGTTCCCCAATACGCAGCCAGGTTCAATGAACTGGCAAGATTTGCTCCACACCAAGTGGACATGGAGTTGAGAAAGGTGAGACGGTTTGAGCAGGGATTTAAACCCTGGTTCTTTAGTCGGATATTCAGTTTTCCAAAGTGTTACCTTTTGATCTGTGTTGGAGAAGGCGATTATAGCTGAGGGTGGTAGTGAGGCGTTGACCCAATACCACAAAAAAGAAAAGAATAAGGGTAAGACTAAAGTAGCAGTCAAAATTGAGGGTGCCAGTGGGACTGACCAGAAGAGGAAGGGTTTTAACTCTGGGAATACCGGAGTAAAGTAAGAGTTTTGATAAGTGGTTTTTATGACCACTTATTCAAATATTATCTAACTTGTTTTGTTGATTAAACTCAAAGTATCATTGTGATTTTCATGCATTTTTTCTTTCTTTTGTAGTTTTCATATTGGGAACTTTCTTGGTGGCATTTGAAGCTAAAAGGGAAGGAAATTACAATCCGGACGTCGTTTGGGCTTTCATGTTCATTTCATGTTCTTGGATTGGAACTTGGGTCATTTTGTAGAGCGTCTTCTAAGCTTTTCGGAACATCTTGAATCATCTCAATCGGAGTTCAGAGGCGAGAGTTATGACCTTTTTACCAACCAACAGACGTTGAACTTCACGGTTTTGGGTTGCCATTGCACAATTGTCACTTCAAGCCCAATTTAGACCTTTATCCATTCATTATTTCTCAATGCTCAAAGAATAAAAGTTGTAGATCTCTTCGATAGCTTTGATTTTGCAGGCGGCAGACCCCGTAACTTCTCCTAGATCAAAAGTTATGGCCGTTCTACTAGAGGTCACTGAAGCAAAATTTCTGCGGCGCGGCCGCCCTAGTTTGTAGTGTATTCTGGGCTCTCCCGCTCCAATACCCAGGCCAAAAAAATGACATTTGCTTCCAGTGCATGCGCACCCAATTCCAGGCCATTTCTAGCGCGGCCGCGCCAATCCTGAACGCGTCCAGACTTGATTTTTTCATTAAAGAGTGCGTTTGAAGCGTAAAGAGGGGGCCATTCATATTAGGGCTTAGAGATAGAAACATAGGAGTAGATTAAAGGGTATTCCATCCTTAAGTTAGATTAGATTACATATTCTCCTCTCTTCTCTTCTTCTCTTGATTAGATTAGGTTAGATTAGAGTAGAACCCTAGGTTTAATTAGAGAAGAAGATTGAAGCATGTGGATTTCATTGAAGATTCAACTTAGAAGCTTGAACACTCAGATTTGCATTCTCTATCTTTATACTCTTCTTACTCTCTTCTTGTAATCTTATGATGTGTATTGAACTTGTGGATGGTATATCTAATTCTAGTATGAGTTAGCTTATATTTTGAGGTTTTAATGGAACCTAATGAGTAATTTACTTTGATATTCTTCCATGTTGGTCTATTAATTGTTATGTGATTGTCTATTACGATTTGTGCTTTAATTGCTTAATTGATTAACTACCAATTACTGTGATAACCCATATGGACTTGAAAGACGAAATGTGGGTTTAGATCTAATCGTAGTAGCGGACGATTGTATGTCTACATGGCGTTGGATGTATAAATTGCGTTTAGGATATACATATACCGAAGTGCCGCTCATAGTCAATTGAGAACTTGGACTTAAATCCTAATTATTTGTAAATCACATAGACATATAGGGGTTTAGATAATATGGGTGTTCATATGCGTTCTATCATCTGTGGATTGTATGTGATATGGATTAGGTGCATTGAAAGATGGCCTTATCTCACTTTCGTGTTCTCGGCTAACAAACTGTGGCGATTAAATTGACCTAACTGGAAGTATGTTGACTTAGATGAATCATTAGGGAAATCGGGATCTCATGTCTTCATTATCTGATTTTACTCTAAGATTATTTAGTTTTAGTTTAATTACTTGTCTAGTTTAAATTCACAATGTTATCGCTCGTTTAAATAAGACTGAAATGGTTATGGGCTAGTGGTTTGGTGACTTTTATCGTTTAATTCTCCGTGGGAACGATATCTTACTTACTCTTTATTACTGGTTGACCGTGTATGCTTGCACGTTTATATTGATTGGTAAAACGACCAACAAGTTTTTGGCGCCGTTGCCGGGGAATTAATTTAATAAATTTTTGCCAACATTAGCTTCAATCAAATTAGTCTTAATTTAAACATTTTTATTTTGTTTTAATTCTCTTCCTATATTCTCTTTTCAGGTACAATGGATCTCAACGCTTATCCATGGTTTTACAAGAGTAATGATCACCCAAGGAAAACATACACTGATGGACTCAACCCAATTGCAACATTATCAGCACAGCTAGAGGATCTCTCGAGGAAGTTGGACAGTGTTACAGCCTAACAGAGTCGAGAGCCAGTAATTACTTATGATTATGGTGCTGGAAACTATATGAGCCATTAGGATCCCATCAGTTATGGACAAGAGCAGTATGTGGGTGATTACTTCAACCACGAGTATTCCAATTATCATCAAGATTTGGAGTATCACCCAAACTCTTCAGCGAGCTATTATCAAGACCAATACTGCGATCAAAGTCTAATATATGCACCAGACCCCACATATCAATCTCCGTGTTTACAAGAAGAACAGTCAACAAAGGAATTCATATATAGAGCCTTAGCAAACCAAGAGGAGATGATTAGGAGCCAGGAGCTATCAAATCCAAAATTTCAGAACCAGATGGCACAAACCATCAATACTCCAACCAATGAACCTCAATACATGAATTTCGAAGCTGAAACAGAAAAGGAAAGATTGGAAAATTTGTGGGTCAATTCCATAGCATCAACAAAGTAGATCTTGATTGAGCAAGCGAAGTCGATTGAGAATCTTTAGAATTGGGCGGAGCAAATAGCATAGCTTTAATGAAGGAGGAAGTGATTAAGCAAGGTATAAAGACTCAAGATCTTCAGAATCCAATGCCTCAACTATTTGAAGTCATGAGCAATGGCCCCCAGAATACTTGGTGCTATGAATTGGATGCTGAAACTGATGGAGAACCTGAAGTGCATATGTAACTGGACGAACTGAAGGAAATGGATATTGAGCAGACAATTGGGGATATGAAAAATTATTAATGTGAGCCAACCGTGACGACACCCCAAGTGCCTTCTCCGCCAAAATTGGAAAATCCAGTGAGGTTTGCACACCCGTGTCCCCTTAGTAGTCACGTTGCAGGGAATTATCTTTATGATAGTGACTCATCCTTGAAGCCATGGTGGTACAAAGAAGAGAGAATTGAAGAAGAGCCTGTTATGTTAGTTATGCCTCAATGCCCCAATAGCTTCAACAGAAGAAGTGCCTAGCTCCCCGAACTTCAAAATGGGGAATTCATATACACATCATATGCTAGGCGACTCAAATCCGAAGCCTCTCGTGATGGGGAACCTCCAAACTCACACGACAATTCTAATGGATGGAGGGTTTCTCAAATATCGTCGAGGGATCGGATAGCGGTGTCAAAGAGAAAGTCCAGCTAACAGACTATAAACTGCGCGCTCGATGGGAGGCACCCCATCATTTTCTCTCTTCTCCCTCATGTTTAATTCTATTTACCTATCTCCATTTCCTTTCCCCCTGTTTAATTCTTAGTTTAAATTTTTTGAATACTTTTGGATTTAGGAGCTCATTGCCTGCATTTTTGGACTTAGGCATTTGTGCATACATTTTTGGGACTTAGAAGCTTATGGAACATATTCATGAAGCACTAGCATTATGCATTTTTGCACATGTAGTATATTTTTGGGAGTTCACGTGTATATGATTCTCACCTTATAATGATTCTCCGCATAGTTGTAAATAGTTCATATTATGTTTTGGTGGATTAGAGGGCTTAATAAATGTTGCGTGCCTTTCTTAGGTTAAATTTGCTGGAATGAATCAAAGTTAAAAGGCCCATCCTCAATGCAGGTCAAAAGCTGCACATCAGAAATCTAGGGAAGGGAGCGGCCGCGCCGGAATCAAGGCTAATAGGCGCGCGGCCGCTCGTCATGCAGGTTATCTCAGACTTAAGGCAAAAATTCAGCAGAAACTAAGCGCCACATCATTTCATGTAGCAGACGAGGCTGACTAGGGGAGTTCCCATTTTTCCTTTTACCTTCAATGAGGACATTACAGTTTTTAAGTTTGGGGGTATTAGGGTTTATTTTGCATATAGTGTAGTTCATTTCATTGTGCATATTGTGTTTAGTTCATATAGTGCATGTAGGTCGTGTTTTGCGTGTTTTGTTAAAATTTGTCAAAAAAATTTTGTTTTTTATTTTAGTTAACTGTGTTAGGGCATATTGCATTAATCCAGTTTTCTATTGGTTTGTCATTTATTTGGCCTATGAGGAAACGAAATTACTTGATTTTTGAACTGATTTGAGACTTAAGCTTGATTATAATGTCATATATGTAAATCCTTATCTGTCAGACACTGATGTAACCGGTTAGCACTCTAAGAGTAACCACTATGACTTGCTTAGTTTAAATTTTCACATACTTGTCTTCTGGTGGGAAATCTATGTTTTAATGGAAGAGTTTCAGTACTCATGTGATAATAACTAGGCTGTAAAAAGCTTAGATTTGGGGGAAACAGGAGGTATGCATACTATTTGAGGAGATGGAGCGTAAGACGCACTTTCTTTTGAAAAAGAAAAGAAAAGAAAATGCAGTGAAAAAGAAAAAAAATAGAATAAACACTTCGGCTACGTCGAGTTCTGTGGCCTTTGATATTCGAGCAAGTAAGCCCTAGGGGTGTCTCTACACCCAGCGCCCTAAGGCCTATTGGTCTGGGAGTCGTTGGTCGAAAGCTCGCTACACGTGTATCATTGAAAAGCCTAAGAGGACTAGGCATTGCACAGTCGAGTGTGTACACGGGAAAGTGCGAAAATGCCCTCGTGAGTTAATAAAAAGCAGAATAAATCCCCTGTGGAACTCTTAGCTTAAGTGATGCATGGTCTTAGTTAGAACTTATCTGATTTACTATTTTTCTTAAGTTAAACTTATTTTTCCCCTAAGAAGTATAGAATGTGATATATTTGTTCAAAAGCATGTTTAATAGTTGCTAGGCACACATACACTACATCAGTGCTGACAGGTTTAGATTTGCAAGGATATGCCTTATGACCTTGTCTTGGGTAGCTTTCCTATTTATTTATCTTGTGATTTTTCTAAGGCATTTCATTTGAATATAAATTCTGACTGAGACTTGGATTCGCATTCACGATAGGATCGGTTGCATTCATTGTAGATACTGCATTGCATCTTTTGTTGGTTTTGTTTTGGTTACTTGAGGGCAAGCAACGTTTAAGTTTGGGGGTATTCAGATATTATCTTACTTATTTTGTTGATTAAACTCAAGTATCATTATGCTTTTCATGCATTTTTGCTTTCTTTTGTAGTTTTCATATTGGGAACTCTCTTGGTGGCATTTGAAGCTAAAAGGGAAGGAAATTGCAATCCGGACGTCGTTTGGGCTTTTATGTTCATTTCATGTTCTTGGATTGGAACTTGGGTCATATTGTAGAGCGTCTTCTAAGCATTTTGAAATATCTTGAATCATCTCAATCGGAGTTCGGAAGGCGAGAGTTATGATCTTTTTACCAACCAACGGACGTTGAACTTCACTGTTTTGGGTTGTCATTGCATAGCTGTCACTTCAAGCCCAATTTAGACCTTCATCCATCCATTATTTCTCAATGCTCAAAGAATGAAAGTTGTAGGTCTCTTCGATAGCTTCGATTTGACAGGTGGCAGGCCCCGTAACTCCTCCCGAATCAAAAGGTATGGCCGTTCTACCAGAGGTCACTGCAGCAGAATTTCTACAGCTCGGCCGTGCCAGTTTGTAGTGTATTCTGGGCGCGCCCGCGCCAATACCCAGGCCAAAAAAATGACATTTAGTTCTAGCGCGCCCGCGCCCAATTCCAGGCCATTTCCAGTGTGGCCGCGCCACTCCTGAATGCACCCAGACTTGATTTTTTCATTAAAGAGTGCGTTTGAAGCGTAAAGAGAGGGGCATTCATATTAGGGCTTAGACATAGAAACATAGGAGTAGATTAAAGGGGATTCCACCCTTAGGTTAGATTAGATTACATATTCTCCTCTCTTCTCTTCTTTTCTTGATTAGATTAGGTTAGATTAGAGTAGAACCCTAGGTTTAATTAGAGAAGAAGATTGAAGCAAGTGGATTTCATTGAAGATTCAACTTAGAAGCTTGAACACTCAGATTTGCATTCTCTATCTTTATACTCTTCTTGCTCTCTTCTTGTAATCTTATGATGTGTATTGAACTTGTGGATGGTATATCTAATTCTAGTATGAGTTAGCTTATATTTTGAGGTTTCAATGGAACCTAATGAGTAATTTACTTTGATATTCTTTCATGTTGGTCTATTGATTGTTATGTGATTGTCTATTACAATTTGTGTTTTAATTGCTTAATTGATTAGCTACCAATTACTGTGATAACCCATATGGACTTGAAAGATGAAATATGGGTTTAGATCTAATCGTAGTAGCGGGTGATTGTATGTCTACATGGCGTTAGATGTATGATTTGCGCTTAGGATAGCCATATACTGAAGCACCGCTCGTAGTCAATTGAGAACTTGGACTTAAACCCTAATTATTTGTAAATCACATAGACATATAGGGGTTTAGATAATGTGGGTGTTCATATACGTTCTATCATCTATGGATTGTATGTGATATGGATTAGGTACATTGAAAGATGGCCTTATCTCACTTTCTTGTTCTCGGCTAACAAACTATGACGATTAAATTGACTTAACTAGAAGTATGTTGACTTAGATGAATCATTAGGGAAAATTGGGATCTCATGTCTTCATTATCTGATTTTACTTTAGGATTATTTAGTTTTAGTTTAATTACTTGTCTAGTTTAAATTCACAACGTTATCGCTTGTTTAAATAAGACTGAAATGGTTATGGGCTAGTGGTTTGGTGACTTTTATCATTTAATTCTCCGTGGGAACGATATCTTACTTACTCTTTATTACTTGTTGACCGTGTATGCTTGCACGTTTATATTGATCGGTAAAACGACCAACAAGTTTCCTAAATGGAGGATGGAGGCATGCAAGACTTGCGGGAAGGCTCATCTGGGAGTCTGCCTCAAGGGCAAGGCGGTGTGTTACAACTGCGGACAAGAAGGGCATATTTCGCCTAACTGTCCCAGTCCGAAAAAGAATCATGGTTGCTTTGTGTGTGGATCTACAGGACCACATGGCACATAACTGTCCGAAGAAGGGTTCGGATTGTGGGAAAGAAGTTAGCGATAGTAAGCTAGCAATTGGTGGCGCAGTACCATAGGGTAGACCAACTGCCCGCACTTTTAATATGACTGTCCATAATGCAGTTGCATCAAGCAACGTCGTCATAGGTATTATCCTGCTTAACGACATATATGCATATGTATTGTTTGATTGGGGTTCTACTTGGTCTTTCATAGCATGTGAATTTACTAAACGGTTAGGATTACTCCCCAAAAAACTTGTAATACCTTTGAATATTAAGGTAGCAAACGAAGAAATAATTCCTGTTGATTTTGTTCATAAGAGTTGTTGTATAGATATTAGATGGTAACAAATTGTCAGTAGATCTTATACCGATAAAGTTGGGAGAATTCGGTGTAATTCTCAGGATATACTGGTTGTTTAACCATGGGGCGATTATAGATTGCCAAAATAAAAGTGTGAACCTTTGAATTTCTAAGAAACCCAAGGTAGTGTTCTACGGTAGTCAATCACCGAGACGCTCGTGTTGTCTAACCATGACGCAAGCCAGGAAATTGTTAAGGAAAGGATGTGAAGGTTACCTGTGCCATATTGTTGATACCCAGCGATTGAGAGCAACATTGGAACAAATACCTATAGTCAACGAATATGCGGACGTCTTTCCGAGTGATTTTCCAGGTCTTCCACCCAATAGGGAGACCGAGTTTGTCATAGATGTTGTGCCAGGTACGGCACCAGTTTTGAAGGCACCGTATTGTATGGCGCCAGTCTAATTGAAGGAGTTGATGATACATTTGCAGGAACTGTTGGACAAGAAGTACATTCAACCGAGTGCTTTGCCATGGGGAGCATCGGTATTGTTTGTAAAGAAAAAGGATGGATCATTGAGGCTTTGTATCAACTACCGAGAGTTGAACAAACTAACAATAAAGAATAAGTACCCATTGCCTAGGATCGATGATCTCTTTGATCAGTTGAAAGGGGAAAAATATTTTACAAAGATAGATTTGTGGACGGGGTATCACCAGTTGAAGGATAGAGAAGAGGATGTACCTAAGACATCATTTAGGACTCGTTACAGTCATTACGAGTTCTTAGTGATGTCATTTGGGTTGACGAATGCGCCAGTCGCATTCATGGATATGATGAACAGAGTGTTCAAACAATATTTGGACAAGTTCTTCGTAGTGTTCATTGATGATATTCTAGTTTATTCCAAGACAAAAGAAGATCACACTGAACATTTGAGATTAGTGTTGGAAGCACTAAAAAAGGAGAAGTTATATGCAAAATTCACTAAGTGTGAATTTTGGCTAGAAAGAGTGCAGTTTCTGGGGCACGTCGTTGACAAGGAAGGGATTTCAGTTGATCCAGCGAAGGTGGAATCAGTTATTAATTGGGAACAACCTAAAATGCCGACTTAGGTGCAGAGTTTCCTAGGGTTAGTGCGTTACTATCGGAGGTTTATTCAGGACTTCTCGAAGATAGCTACTCCATTAACAAACTTGACATGGAAGACCGTGAAGTACGTGTGGACAGAGAAATGTGAAGACAACTTTCAAGAGTTGAAGAAGAGGTTAAGTCAAGCCCCGGTATTGTCTTTATCGGATGAGACGGAGAATTTTGTAGTTTATAGTGATGTGTCCCATAAACCACTGGGTTGCGTGCTTATGTAGCATGGCAAGGTCATTGCGTATACATCTAGGCAGTTAAAGGAGTATGAGAAAGGTTATCCTACTCATTACCTTAAACTTGCTTCGGTGGTTTTTGCCTTAAAAATTTGGAGGCATTACCTATACGGGGAGAAATGTGAGATCTACACAGACCATAAAAGTCTATAATATATCTTCACCCAGAAGGAGTTGAATATGAGGCAGAGAAGATGGTTGGAGTTGATAAAGGATTACGACCGTGAAATCCTGTATCACCCAGGGAAGGCGAACGTGGTGGTCGACGCCTTAAGTAGAAAGGGTCGGGAGAAGCTGTCGATGTTAACAGCTCAGGATGAGTTGATAACAGAGATGGCAAGAATGGAATTAGAAGTGCGATGTCCGAATGAGGAAGGGGAGAAGCTATTTGCGATGGAGGTTCAACCTATTATCGTAGAAAAGGTGAAGGAAGTGCAACTCAGAACTGATGAGTACGAACGGATAAAGAAGAAGATTGTAGACGGTACCGAGGATACGTACAGTCTTGATAACAAAGGGTTATTAAGATTAGAAGGACAAATTTGGGTTCCATGTAAGCCAGAGTTGAAAGAGGAGATAATGGATGAAGCTCATCACTCGAGGTACTCGATTCATCTTGGTAGTACCAAGATGTATAAAGACCTTCGAACCAATTTTTGGTGGACAAATATGATGAGAGAGATAGCTGAGTATGTGAGTAGTTGCTTAAATTCTCAGAAAGTTAAGGCCGAACATCAACGACCCAGTGGTTTGCTACAATCATGGGAGATTCCAGAATAGAACTGGGAGCATATCACGATGGACTTTGTGGTAGGACTTTCGACGACGCAGAAAGGATACGACGCTATTTGGGTAATAGTGGATCATTTGACGAAGTCGGCTCATTTCTTGCCGATAAGAGTCCTGTATAACTTAGACCAGTTAGCTAAGCTTTATGTCAAGGAGATTGTCTCAAGATATGGAGTGCCAGTTTCGATAGTGTCAGATAGCGGCCCGCGATTCACATCGAATTTTGGGAACGCAGCTGAGGTTAAGCACAACATATCATCCACAGACGGATGGACAAAGTAAAAGAACAATTCAAACGCTAAAAGACATGTTAAGGTCTTGCATTATGCAGTTCAAGGGGAGTTGGGACGATCATCTATTATTGGTAGAGTTCGCCTACAACAACAGTTATCACGCCAGTATAGGCATGCCGCCTTACAAAGCGTTGTATGGACGGAAGTGCAGGACGCCACTATGTTGGGATGAAGTGGAGAGCGTCGAATGTAACCAGAGATGGTGCAACAAACGGCGGAAGTGGTTAAGTTGATACGAACGTGGCTGGTAACAGCTCAAGACAGAAAGAAAAAGTATGCCGATCCACATCGGAAGAACAGAGAGTTCGAAGTCGATTCGTATGCGTTCCTGAAGGTGTCGCCTTGGAAAGGGAAGATACGCTTCGGGAAGAAGGGAAAGTTAAGTCCTAGGTTCATAGGACCTTTTGAAATTTTGAGAAGGGTAGGAGAGGTAGCATATAAGATAGCATTACCTCCAGAGTTGGGACATATCCATAACGTGTTTCACGTATCGGTATTACGTCCTTATAAGCCGGATTACAAGCACGTAATCGAATATGAACCAATTCAAGTCGAGAAAGACTTAACATATGAAGAGATTCCTATTCAAGTCATTGATAGGAAAGAACAAGTTTTGAGAAACAAAGTCATACCTTCGATGAAGGTGATATGGAGGAACCACAATGTCGAAGAAACAACGTGGGAACTTGAAGACAAGATGAAGAAGGTTTATCCTCATTTATTTGATTAACTTGTATCAAAATTCTGGGGACAAAATTCTTATAAGGGGGGTGGGAGAATGTAACGCTCGAGAAAAATTGAATGTTTATATAAATGAATTTTATTTGATTTATTGAATAAAATTTGATTATTTGTTTATTAAACTGAGTAAACTAATCAAAGGTCGATCTATGACCTAGAAAATGTAGAAATGGTTAGAATTCTGGCCACGAGTTAGAAATAAGTGAAGTGAATTTATAAGATGAAAATAAAAGATTTTCGGAAATACAAATATTTCTGAGAAAATGACGAAATAGACACTATTCACAGATGAAACCTTAAGGGTTAGTGTTTGACCCTAAGGATTAGGGTTTGAGACCCTAAGTCTTTCTGGGAGATCGGAGTGTCAGAATGACATTCTGTCGAAAGATTTGACGGTAATATACCATGAAAAGTTAAGTTAGCCGAGAAAAGTTTTCTCCAAAAAAAATCACTATTCATCCATTTCTGCTCGAAAATTATTATTGAAATTTCGAAAAACCCGTAATGATAGGATTCTATGACGAGATGGAATATGTAATAATATTTCATTTATGCCTCGCGAAGTTTTCGCTTGCAGACTTAAAACCCTAAGGGTTAGGGAAAGTGAAACCTAATGATAATTAGGATTAAGTATAATAATAAATGATTATTATACCAAAATGAATACGAGTATAATACGAGATATTGTACGAGTATAATACGAAGAGGATACGAGAATTAATACAATGTATAATACAAATTTTATACGAAGTAAATATATTTAATTTGAATTAAATTTAATAACTTATCCTGTGGATCGAACTAATGGGTTAATAGGTGGGTTAAACCCATGGGGCGACCCATGGGGAAACCAATGAGCACATGTGTGGCACATGGGGTGACAAGGTGGGCACGTGGGGTGCATGTGCTAGCACATGGCTTCACATGGCAAGACATAGGCTTAAGGAAGTTTGGTCATAATGACCAAACTACTCTAAGCCTTGCAAATCTATAAATACAAAAGCTTTGCTCTTCATTTGGTTGTTTGATCAAATTTGTGAGCACTTTGAGAGAGAGAGAGAGAGATGAATATAGCTTGTGCTTTGATAAGAAAACCAAGCAACTAAGGAGCAAGAAGATCATTGAGTTTCCATGCTCAAGCAAACAAGAACACCAAAGGTATAAGAATAAGAAAATTATGATTCAATATAGATTTGATAGAGAAGTGAATTGGTGGAGCATGAATTATAAGAAGTCATAAGGTTGGCTATATAGTGAGCTAAGAACATTAACAAGCCATGCATAATGAAATTATAAGAATTAATTAAGGAATTAGTGAAGAACTATCAAATTAATAAGAGTTTGGTTAATAAGTATGTAAAACCATTAAAACATAGATGTTCACAATGGTTAAAAATAATTAATAATCAACCAATGGATTGATTCCAATTGGTTCGAAGTAAAAATATTAAAGAACGAAGATTCGGCGAAAGTTACGCGACTAGACGTTAATCGTCGAAACCGTGAATTTCCCGGAATAGAAGTCAAAAGTCGTCATTTGATTCGAAAATGATGGTATTTGATGACATAATGTGTAACTAGGTAAATAAGACTTGCGAGAGCAAGATTGAACGAATTCAGACTTAAAACGAAGAATTGAGCATCGAACGTTCACGAACGTTTAACGAACGCGTAAAAATGTACTAATCGGCTAAATGTTAGCCGACGGATCCAGAAATGAATTCCGACTTGATGAAATGATAGAACATAGAATTTATGTACTATTGGATTTGGAACGAGCCAATTCCGAGTTGAAATGATCGTGTTACGAGCTCATGAAAATTAAAATTTTCAGAATCTGGGGGCCTGAGCTGCCGCGCCGCCCAGACCCTTGTACCCAGCGTTGCCGCTCCCTTAAGGAAAAATTTCCCTACGTGAACATTTCTTAACCTAGCTTTCTACATGATAATTATGGGACAACTATATGGTTAATATTCATGAAGAGAAATCACTTAAACAACATGTTTAAGAATGGTTTTATGAATTAAACGTTGACAAAACGTATTTAAATTTAAAACTCGAAATTCTATAATGTGAACTATGAATCGTAATCGAGTTGTGAGCGTGCCTTAAGGTTATATAACATGTAATAGAGGTACGTAATGCATGAATGACATCGTATGAAGTTAAAACTCATGTAAATTCTATACGGGGCCCAATAATGGGAATCCGATGGAAATGTGATTAACGTAACGAACCGGTTAGGGTTTCATCGGTCATTATGCTTAATGAAGATCGACGGGAGTCAGTTTATGACATATAAACGCTAATAAGCAGTAATAAATGTTAAATAACTTGAACGGATGTTATTAGCTTAACAATTCGGTTAAGTTATACAAGAAGGAGAAGATAAGTTATACATTGTATATCAATTGTGAATTCTCATTGGTATGCTATGTGTTATGCTTTGTAGAAGTTATAAGACCGAGTAGACTACATTTAAAGATTTAGAGACGCAAAGGCAAGTTTTCTAACCTTGTTCAAGTTCTACTTAACGCAAGTTTTCTAAACTCTTGTCTATACCTTGTGTTAGACAAGTTGTCATTATGCATGATCTCTTATGCATAAACTGTTATTGAATAGTCGATGCCATTTGATTCGGCTAGACTGAGACTTAGCATATTTTGGTTGGTTTTCCACAAATCTTTCCAAAATATTTACAATATGGTTATCCTATGCCAATTGATTGGTACGGATTCTCAGGTAAACCTGAGTATGAATAAACAAATGTTTTTACGTCGTTAATTCGACAGGCACGTGAGGTTGCCACCAATTAAACATAAATATGTTTAATGTATGAGTGTTGATCAACATAGAGTACTACAGGCTGATTACCTGGATGTGTTCGTAAGCTATATCGAACTTGCGGCCTTAGTGCCGGGTTGTTCCTTTCATGAATGAGAACTAAATGATGGTTCATGGTCGTTGACCAACACAGATTCTGAAGTGGCTATAAGTCCTTGGGAATGATTTTAAAGGAATCAAAACATTATTTTGATTATTCTTAAGTACTTCATAGCTATTATACAGTTATTGAAAACAAAGTTATATGATTCTTGATTTTGTGGTTTCAAGATATGATGTTGAACTTGCTGAGCTATTTATGCTCATTCTTGCTTAAAGCTAAATGATTTCAGTTAAGAGCGAATGGACCGAAGGATCCGGTAAAGACAAGGGAAAGTCCAAGATGGACAAGTAGTGATCCTTGTAATAGCATAGTATTAGTACTGTAATGACTGATATTATGACATCGAACAATGTAATGGTTACAAAGAATCTGGGAAGGGATTAATAGAATGTAATATTTATTGAAGTCTTTCACTTGAATGTATGAGTAGATAGTAGTACCGTGTAGAACCATATCCAGGATTTGAAGGTACTCGAATTTAGGGGCGTCACAGTGTTCCTTTTTGTTGGTCAATACAAAACAAACCCTCTACTATATAAAAATTTGGATAACAAACCTTTATGTGATAGTTGGGCATTGACTATCCTACGTGGCAATGATGACATGTAAAGTAAGCCAAACTAAGACTAAAAAATTAGTTTCGATCAAGATTTGAACTGAAAACCTCAACCTCATAACTTTAAACAACTGTCCAACTATACTCCATGATGTAATCGTAAATATATAAGATAACATAAATTTTATTTATACAAGCTTTTCCATTATAAATTGAGTACGTACAATTAACATTTTTATTGTAATTAAAAAAGAAAAGGTTAATATTGGATATTTTAAGTAAACATTTACAACTTTATTTGGCCAAAAATAGCACTTTATTTATATAATAATTAAGATATTTTAATAAAGGTGCGTCAAATAGTATTCTCAGACTTGATGAATAAAAAGTGTAAGCTAAACTAGTAAATAAGTTAAAAATTGCATTATAATAAACTGCAACTTAATATACAAAATTTTGAAACAGTTGAATTAAGACAAAGAATATGAGAAATTCTTTTTTTTTTCTTATAGGTCTCTAGCTATATATCACCTTTAGTCTTATTAGATAAATATAAATTTGGTTGATGCGTCCCTTGTTTTAGTATGTTAAAAATATCAAAATATACAGTTCATTATAGTATTCAATAAATGCACTTAATTTTTTTAAAAAAATCTTATGATTATCAAAATAAACTTAAAACCCCCATATAAATCAATGCCAGACAAAAATTATTTACCAACTTATTTATCTTTTCTTTTCTTTTTTGGTTTAAATAGAGAAACTTGTATAAATAAAATTTATGTTGTTTAATTATAATTATAGCATGTAGTTTAGTTGGACAATTACTTAAAGTTATAAGGTTTAGATTTTGAGTTCATATCTTGACAGAAGCAAATTTTTTAGTCTTAGTTTGACTTATTTGTACATGTCATCATTGTCATAGAGGATAGTCAATGCCCAGTTGTCATATAAAGGTTTGTTATCCAAATTTTACATGTCATCATTGTCATGGAGGATAGTCAATGCCCAATTGTCACATAAAGGTTTGTTATCCAAATTTTTATAGGGTCCTTTTAACATGTGCCCTTAGGGCACATGCTAAGCACACAGTTCAAGAGAATATTTCTTTGAACTGTGTATATTTTCTTGATTTTTGCATTTGCACTAAGTTCAAGGGAATATGCACACAATTCAAAAGAATATTCCCTTAAACTGTGTGCTTAGCATGTGCCCTAAGGGCACATATGAAGAAATTCCATTTTTATATAGTAGAAAGTTTATTTTGTATTGACCAACAAAAAAGACACAATAGCCAAATATACTAAGAGTACAATAATCACTTTTGTATTTTACTCAAATAATAAATGTAGAAGATAGAAATCTCTTATTTTGTTGTATGGGTGGAGGAAGATGTAGTCAAGAGTGGGCAAGTGTCCACCCTTGATTTTTAAAATATTTTATAAATATAGGGGTAATATAGTAAAGTGATTGTGACGCCCCCAAATTCAGACCGTCACTGATCTCGAATTCGGTTCATCACGTACTAATTATAATAACAACTAAAATCTCAAACAATGGAATAATAGAATAATTTACATTGATATAACATAAATATTCTCGTCCCAAGTCTCAAAACTATTACTAATACACTTCATAACTTAAACCGAACATATCTTAATACATAACATTTAAATAAGCCTTAATACAACATAACGAAAACATCTTAATATAGAAAAGCACAACTTCTCTATAGCCTTGCCTTCGTACTTGTCCTGATCTGGGGTTCCACCTTGCCCTGCCCTAACTGAAATGTTTATGGGAAGCAAGAGTGAGCAACAAATTTGCTCAGCAAGTAATATGCCAATAAATGTGAACAAGAATATATACAGTTCTAAATCTCAAGGGTAAAACGGTAATTAATCGCTCAGGATTTCAAATAAGAATCTTGTGAACAAAATAAATAGCAATGACTTCCAAGTCTATTCCGTGAAGTTGAATAAGGACCACTACGGATCGAGAAGTTATTAAAAGTTTCAAAAGTTTCAACAATTTCAAGTGAATGAATAGATATCACTGAATGTCGCTGTGGACCAAATATTAATAAGAAATCCAATGAATTCAAAGTTTCAAGTTACTAAATACTGGATACTGAGTGGTCGCTAAGAACCACAAACTTCTACTAGAATCACCAAAAATATTTCTGGTAACCCAACCAAGTACAATTAGGTGATCAGCCTATCGTACCTGGAGTTATGCATAACCTACCACACCACTGTCGGCACCCCGACTATATAGTTCCCCTTTTTACAAGGGTTGTTCAACTCAGTCAATTTCTAAGAGTCCGCACCAAGGCAATTGGTGTGGATCGTTTTCCAATTCATGATATTGGTTTAGCCGAATTAAATGGCGTAGACAATTTCAACAATGTATATAAGAACAATTTATGAGTTCAATACTCGTAACAATAATTCAAAAAATATAATCGTGATTTAAATCAAGCTATGAAATATAAGTTTATAAGGCAAGAATTATTCTAGCACCTATTTACTCGTACGACCAAAGTTAGTACAAGCTCCAATACGTGTTCAATAAAGAGTATGAATCAAATACTTACTCAATAAAAGAGTAGTCAGATACTTATACAAGAACAATTTCAAGGAAACTTGCACAATGAAAGATTATAAGTTAAGGAAATTGCTTACGACGTTCCTCAAATAAGTAACCACAAGGATAGGATACTTGCAACACAATAAAAGTAGGGTTCAGATACTTGCACTATAAATGAGTGTAAGTCAGGAAACTTGCACTTTAAAAGAGTGTAAGTTAGAGAACTTGCCTTATGCGTAGTTTACCAACGTAAAGCTTATCAACACTTTTCGAATCTTATTATAACATATTTACATGTATAGAATATTCATTAGCTAAATACATTCGGTACGCAAGCTCGATATGTAAGTTACACATACACTTAACACATAAATAGTTCATAAGACATTACAGAATCAAGTAACATAGTTATAATTATATCCATTAGTTACACAGTTAATCAACATATACTACCTCATATAATCAATGCTTACATAAGTCTTATCCTTGCTACATAGGTATCACATTATATCACAACGCCTAAATGAGTATGTCTTTATTATCTTTAGAACATCTTCATAGCATGTCATTACCACATATCAATACCAATAAAACTTGTTTTAGCAGCTTAGATAACATTATCACTCAATTACAAAAATCAGAATCAAGCAGAATGCTCCAGACCAGTTTTCAGCCTGGCGCAGCTGCGCTCTGGAAAGGCTTAGGGACGGCGCAGCTGCGCTGTCCCTTGGCCAGACCAGAGTTGTGTTTTTGTTTCTTCGTTCTCATTTCATTTTCTATCGTAGCAGAGTGTTAACACATAATAATCATACATATTAAAAGGTATTGGACTTTTATAGGGTCATTTCAAGTTCGTGCTTATTTATCATATCTTAATTGGAATTTCTATCGAATTATGGTTAAATAACATCATGGAATCGTAAAGGCTATCATGCTTGACATACATACACATAAAGTGGTCACATAGTCTGTGTTAGGCATGCTAAGAAGTATCTACATCATATACACATAGCTAGTATCGTTATTTACTAGAAAACAAAATCAAATTCATACTTGATCAATTTTGCATTGTATCTAATAAGTGTGTGCACATGCATGATATCTTAGCGATGTTAAAAACACTATCAAGCATGTTAAAAATATCAGAATGCTATTTCACTATAATCATGCGACTTGGTTTGCAAAAAGTTCGAACTTTGCTTTTGAAATCGTTACTACTTAATCATATTAGCTAGTGTAAACTTAACACCTTATATTCACATTGCACATGTAGTTAAGTCATGTTTACATGCTCACAAAGTTAGAACATCTCTCATGTGGTATTCATGGATATTAGTTTCAAATATATCAATTTTCCTTTGAAAAACCATTTAGTTTAAAGTTAAACAATTGGACACAAGCAAGGAAACTATGTATTACTAATCATGCTAGCTTATGGTCATAAATAGTCATATAAGTATATTATCATGCTCATATGATCAAAATATGAATGTCATACTTATATGTCAAAGTCCATTCTCAACGTATACTTTCCTTTAGTCAAATATTCACTATTAAGGTCCACATGCTCAAGTTATAATATGACACCTATATATGTGACGCCCCCAAATCCACGTTCCTTCGAAACATTGAATTCGATGCAGTCACGATACTACTATCGTCAAACTATTACATCTTTTAATCATTAGTAAAAGAATACAACTTTGTTCATTACAATTTAGAATATAAATTCTATTTATATCCAAGATCTCATCTTTACATCATATTTGATGTTACTAAAATGCGGAATAATTTAAACTTTTCAATATCCTTTGAATAAAAATCTTTTTATTGATTCCATAACTTTGATACCGATTACAAATCTTGAATCAACTATATAATATGATTCCTTCTTATCTGAGTTATCGTATAAACATCTACAACTCAACTCGATATCCTCTATGTATTAATTAATACATTCTTACAATACAACAAGTATTAAACAGTGTAAGCAACTATCGAGTACATCATCTAGAATCTAAATATGGTCCAGACAATAATCTAAGTAATATTCTTCAATGCGATACTATCTATCTTTATCAATCAAGAAGCACGAAATCTTTACCGTGAATCCTTAACCTGCAAAAGTGGTTATTTGCAAGAGTGAGCTCGACAGCTCAGCAATTCTAACAGTCCTCATGCATCACATAGCATATAACATCATACTCAGTTTATGCATTTATAAACAGTTTATATTTACTACGCATGTTACTTTTCACATAACAAGTATATCATCAAAGATCAACTTTCAATCTCATTTATATCTCATATACAGTTCATATATAAGTTCACATTATCACAGCATAATATAATTCAACTAACAGTTATTGAATTCATATATCAAATAGGAACTGAAAGACTTGCCTGATTCGTAGTTTAACAACTACGACTTAACTACTTAAGAATCTCTGCACTTTGTGTAATCCTACACAGTTATATTAATCATAGAGATCACACTCATCAGTTATATGTATCACACATTGTCAATGTAATAATAAAGGTTACATTGTTGTCTAACTTGGTTCTTAGAACCTTCGTTTCACTTTCTTAACATACTCCTATAATAGCTAGTATAGGTATACTTTTAATATCAACATTCATACACCTTTACTCGACTCGCTATGTGTTCGACACGTATTTAAAGCTCATAGATACATGATCTATATTGCTTTCATGTTTCTCAAACCTTATCGAAACCATTACATTCAAACTTTCTAAGTTTCACCTTTCAAAATCCTTGTCATACTTAACTAGTCATGCAAGGCTACTATGTTCATCATGTATACATGTATATAAGGGCATTAACTCAAGTTTTAAAACCTAGCATGCTCATTATAAGTCAAAATCATATGGCATTCATGCCGGACTTTCATATACCTTAAGTAAATTAAGTTCATGCCTCAAGGGTAAACCACTAATGTCATATTACTACATAAAGAGGCTTAACAATATGTAGTAAGCATGCTCGTGCGTATACTACTCATGTACACTTTAATCACATAGTCTATGCTTTAGAAATTCATTTTCTATGAATAAGCGTGCATATGCAAAAATCCATGTATAAACAAATGATGTTCATGTCAATATGTCTATAGGCATAATGGACTCCTAATCTTCATGCTTGCATGCTTAGAACGTAACTCGCACGGTGTTTGATGATATTAGTCTTCAAACTCTAAATTTTTATTGAAAAGTACACGAAGTCCACAAAGGTCATTTAGTATAACCAAAGTGTCTTGAAATCATAACTCACTTTCTCTTGAACACTTAGCTAAACCACATAAATGTATTCAAACGGTCAGAAATTACAAGACCTAAATCTTGGTCAAGTTCACTTCAAAAAGTCCTTAAGTTTCACCTTTGAAATCACTTGAATTTATCAATCACGTATGCTAGTGTGTTCAACACCTTGAACATACATTTTATGTCAATAAAAACCATACGGTCATGCTCACAAAACTCAGAATATACAATGGAACATATATGCTCACGACAAGCTTACTTTAAAAATTCTAAGTTCATTTTGTAAACTTTAAATCCTTTCTTCAATTGAGTGTACTCACATAGTTATACTTGTTCACACTACGTTATTGCACTCATGTATGTATTTTAATCATGTTCCTATACTTGCCTAATAACATGCCATAAGCTAGTACATAACAGAACCTGCAACAGAAAACGAAATTCCAGAATCTGGAACCGGTGCAGCTGCGCAGAGCCTTGCCCAACTCAAGTCTGGTACCGGCGCAGCTGCGCCGCTGGCCAGTATAAAACTGGCGCAGCTGCGCCACTGGCCGGCCAGAGACAGTGACTGCTCTGCTTCGGCAGAACTTAGCCCAAACTCAAAATTTTCCACAGCAATTCGATTATGAGCAACTATATAATAATTCTAACATACAAGTAAGCTAACATAGCAACTAATAACACTTCCCAATTAACTTAATTAATCAATCATGATCAATTCAAGAATTGGAACTTGATAGTAAACTTAAATGAAAAACAAGGATGGTAATATACCTCTGCAATTTGGCTTATACGAAATTGCTGTCAAGCACCAATCTCACAATGCTTCTATCTCACTAGAGCACTCTCACTTTCTATATGCTCTCAATTCACACTTAGCAAAATTTCCAGCAAATCAATTTAGAAGGAGATGGCTTATATTTATAGAGAAATCATTTACACAGGCAATACTCTTATCCCCCAAATTAAACCAAAGGAAGAAACAAGAATTTGATGGTTCATGGATAGTGGTTGAGAGTGGGTGAAATCCATCATAAACTCCTCACCCCTTGCAATCATTAGCTAGTTTTGTTGCTGAGTTTGAGAGAAATAGGCATAGCTCCTAGCCATTCACGTGAAGGAGAAGTGAGATGGGCACATAATGTGGGACAATAAATAACTCAGCAACTGGCTATACAATACACTAAGGTTATATATATAGCCTATCATGCTTACTAAGACTATATCATAATTCATTTCATAAACACTTAGGTTATAATGAATTAGAGGGTACACAATATCACTCATAATGAGCAAATAATAATATAATGTATCAAGTAGTGTACATACATATAATCCATGTACATCTTATTAATGCCGAATATAATTCTATCCGGTACCATCACAGTGTATTGTCTCCTCTATTAGTAAATTCAATAATTGTTTACAATATATCTATGATATATTATTTTATTGTATACACATTGTCACACCCACATTACATGTATCTCTTACAACTCAATAAACTTTACTATATAGTTTATATTCATATATAACATAGTCGCATTGCACTTTATACTTCGCATAACATATAGTTAACTATCATACGTTATACTTTAATATCGCATGGTTGCACATAGAAATTAATAAATTACTTATCTTATCAATTAATTAATAATAATATTAATTAATCCATTTCTCATTAATCCATGGAATTATAATTCCCACGCTAATTGATTAACACTTTATATGATTTATTATCACGTTAAATAAATATAAATCTTTTTATATTTATAAATCATTTACTCATTAATCATCATATTATCAAATAATTACTTAATAATAGTATATTGTTCATAACAATAATTAATATTAGAAGACAATTTATCTCATCACAAATCCGATTATACTTATAATCGATTTCCTTATTATTATACTATCACTAGCCATAATAATTTAACATACTATCATAATAACAATTAACAATTAATTTAGATTAATTGTTTAATTAATAATTCCTCCATCATTAAATTAGTCAATTCATTACCGAATCTATTATTGTGCCACACAAGGCATCTCTCACAAGCTCAAACTTAAGCTTATCATTATTCTCATCACTTACTTATTTCTCACCACATTACTACTTATAACTTGTTCAATATAATTAGAACTATTAAGTCACAAGGTTCACATATATAAATATATCGTGAATGAAAATACTCCAATATTCTATATAACCTTTACGGTAATATAATAACTCAAGTTATTAAAATGTTAAATTACTTCAATTAATTATACTTATAATAAGTATAACCTTTACGCTTATAATAATTAATATATACTCTATTAATTATTCCAATAATAATATTCACGATCAAATAATAACTTAAGTTATTTAATATATTAAAATAACTTAGTTTCCTTTCATTAATTAAACTCCCTTGAAAATACATTTAAAATTATGTATTTAGCCATATCATAAAATATTATGTTTTCTCCAAATAAGCACATTCGTTATTAGAAAATAATTTACTTATTGTCTCATGATATTATTCTTAATATAATATCAAATAACTATATGTACGACACATGTACATATATTATATATAGAAAATAGATAATAAGTTTATTTTCTATTATAATAAATCGTTTCCATCAATTTAATTACATATAGCAAATACGTTTTAATATATTTACTATATTAACCAATCACACCTCATACAAAAACATATAAGGTAATATTATTATTCAAAATAACATTCCCTCTTTTATTAAAATAATTCAACATTAGAAATTATTTTAATATCCTTTATTAGAAATATATAATAACTATTTCTCTTTATTTTCTATAAATTGTTCCCAAAATAATTTCTTCAAATATTCATTTAATCATATAATGATTTCCATCTCCCTTTAATAACGTATATATATTTAACGTTATTCGCACATTAGACTTTCTCACATATTACTATTCTAAGTAATATATATAAAAGTACCAACTATAATTACATATTCAACACACATATTAATTCACTCCTTTACTTAAGTAAATTAAACATTGTACTATATCACCTTAGTTAATTAAGATTCAATACTGACATTATATTATTCCATAATATAACTCACAACTTATATTAACTAATATTTATTCTTATTAGTTAATTACTTAACTAACTCATGCTTCACTATCCAAACCTATTCACGGATAGCTTAAGTGCTATTAATAACCTATATTATAAACATACTAGTTATTAATACACATACTCAAGAATATGGTGATTATACATTAAGGATATTTAATGTCACCAACTTACTATAAAATAATTCTATAAATTATTTAATATCGATAGAAATTTATCCACCTCCTTTATCTCAACTGGATCGTCTCTACGATAAGTAGCAAATATATAATAATAATATATTTATAAATCACAAAAACACATTTTACATAGTCCATATTATCCTATGTAATATAATACCACATACCTCATATCACATATATATATTATTATTCGAACCCATCTCACAGTTTAAGAATTTTATTTATTAAATCCTTATTTAATAATATCTGAAAATTCGGGTTCTTACAATAGACACAAGGTAATACATCTTTCATACATCTCTACATTATACTAACATGCTCGCAAAAATTAGATCACATATATGATACCTATATGCCAATGTTCACCTTTAAAACTTAAATTTTCGTTTGAAATGTTCACTAACGAGGTTTGACATGCTCATGTTATACTATGAGACATATATATGTAAGTTAACACGCTTTTCTTACATTCTTAAATCATATAATCACGTTTGAAAAATCAGAATGTCGACATGGTTCGTATAAGTCAATTTCGTTTACAAAAACTTTACGTTTACTTTGGAAATTATAACCGTCCATTAATCATGGATATAATCATAGTAGATCATGCTCATATTAGGCCTACATACTTATATATGTATGCTACTTATGCTCGCATGCTCGTCTTAGTTATGCAATTACACTATCACTTAACAGAATTTAAAGCAGAAATCAAAACTGAACACAGAGGCCGGCGCAGCGGTGTTATACCGGCGCAGCTGCGCCGCGTCTGGTTCGTGCCAGACTGCAGTCTGCTTCGGCAGTTTCTAGTCCAAGCTCAAAGTTTCTCAACGATTTCAATTATAAACCAACAGCCTTGTATTACCAACATGTTTGTAAGCTAATATAATGATTAACAATCATTCTATAATCCAATTAACATGCCTTGCAATCGAAATCAAGAATTCAAGCAAAATCAAGAACTTAGCAAATTCCAAAATGAAGAATCAAGAAATATACCTCTGCTAAAAATACTTCGCTGTTCTTGAACTTTCCTACCACTGATGTATACTTGCTTTCTATTCTCTCTATAATAACTTCTCAATATCTCAGCAAATGAATCAAGAAGGAGAGGGGCTATATTTATAAGCAATTGGATGTCCAAACAATGTCATTCCACTCTAATTCAAACCATTGGTAAGAGCAAGAACATGAAGGTTAACAATGGGTAGTTGGGTAGTTGGTGAATTCCACTATTGGAGCCACTCTCCTCATGATGATTATGGGCTAGAATGCTGAGTTTGAGAGAAGAGGCAATAGCCTAGCCATTGAGTGTTCACGTGAGGAAGAAATGAGTCTCTTATTTTGGGACAAGCCAATAGAGCTCAGCAACTTGGCAAACATACAATACTGCATACTTAGCTTTATAATACATATTCATATAACATACTTAGGTTATAAATCCAATTAGAATTACAATGTAGTTTTAATGAGGAAATAATATTACATGTAGTAAGTTTAATATACACATGATATAATCCATGTACATTTTATAATTCCGAATATAATCTAGTTGGGTATTACCTTTCCATATTACCATAAACCATATTATTTCCTCTCATATGCACTTGAATCAATTTAATAATTCATAAGGTACACATCTAATGTATCCATATATATATGTTGTCACATAATATCATTACAACTATATTATTTCCAATTATATGAATCTATTGAAATAATCATTTAGTAACAATTGTTTATTTAATACTCATGAGGTACATATTTAATGTAGTCACACATCTCATTGTGTCATATAAGTATTATTATGTAGTTCACACAATCCAATTAATCTTAATATATAATTCTCATATATTGTATAGTCATATCAAAGTATAACACTATACTTTATATTATATAGGTGCAGTTACTATATAATATGTGATTTACATAACTTTTACACTTAACAATTAATCGAACAAGCATTGATCTATTATAGAAAATTAAGTAACAATTAATAAAATATTAATTATTCATTTACTCGATAATATTCTATTACTCGCAATAACAATTAATAATATTATTATATGATTAACTATCGTATGTATTGCACATAATAATTAATATAACTCTTATTATACACATCAATTATTTACTTGCAAATGTTTTGTACTCATAATAACATATTATAAATAATTACTTATTAATATGCTATTACTAATTACGACGATTAATTAATAATGTAATATTAATTTAATCCTTCACTCATTAATTCGTTCATCATTTAATTAATTAAATCATCATCATTTTCATTCTCATGCCACACAAGGCATTCTACGAGTTCATCACAATTCTCCATATTTATAAATTCAATTTAATATAATCGAATTACTTATCTCACAACTCATAAACATTTATGTTCCAATACGTATTCGTTTTCTTATTATATCAAATAAATAATATAATAATAATAAAAAAAAATATTCATGAATTTCACGGTTCTTACAGTGTGCTCATCCTTAGAAAAATATTAGATCACTTATCAACAATTAGATATTTTTAATATTCTCTTTCAAATTTCTATTATTATTTTCCTAAGTTTATTTATTTTTTCCCAATTTTCGAGGTTAAGATTAAATATCATAAAAATTCTTTACTTTTTTATTAATTTATTTATGAGTAAGTAATTATTTTGCTTTGATTCCTATTAAATTTTACTCATTCATGTTAATTAATTTTACAGTATATATTGAAGTTTTATGCATGTATGTTATGGATGTCGTATTTGAATCAATAAAGACGTAAACTGTGAATATATAATTTTGTTTTAGCACCATACTAGTAAGTGTTTGATTTGTTCACATAATTAAATTTATTATATATTTTTTATATTATATTATAAATTTGTATTTGATATTTTGAAATAGGATGAATAGATATATGGATAAATATTTTTCAAAATCTAGTACTACTAAATGTCATCAATTCGAGTTTTGTTTTGATGAACCTACGTCTCAATCTAAAATAAAATAAAATCTTAAAGAATGATTTATAGTGATTTTTATGTATTTATAATTAAAATTTATATTTAATAAATTTTAATAATTTATTATTATTTAATTTAATTTTAAAAGTGTCTCCCCCTTATGGAAAATCTTGTGTCGGTATGTCAAACAAAACAATAATGAATGTATCATCATGTATGAAATAACTAAATGACGATGATGTTTTCTTGTAGTATATCGGATTTTTGTGAAAATCTGGTGGCTGAAATTTTAAGTCCCCCAGTCCCCACGCATATTTATGGTTTATTGGTTCTGTAAACTAGAGCTGAAACGTCGTCGTTAGGGGGCCGAGCTTCCATTCCGACTTGAGCTTACAAATAAATAGAGACAAACACCGACACAAATCTTAGATCCATGAACCATAGAAAAGTTTTGCCAACACGCTTATGAAGAATATTAAATGACGGTTTGACCATTTTTACCACCTTACCCATCCATCCATTTATTATTTAGTACTACTATAATTTATCCTTCCAAATTATTTTGTTTAATGGTTGTTGTCTTGTTGATAATTTAGTCAGGTTTTTAGCCTAAGCCGACAAATATGTAAGCCTAAGATACAGTAAAATGACATATATTGAGCTCAAAACAGGAAAACAAATAAATTAAAATGGTTACAAATATGCCGACTTTTTGTTCACCATTTTATTTGTCTTCTTGTTGTAATAATCGTTCATAATCAATAATTTCATTTTGGCTCCAAATTCCTTTTAAATAAGGATAATAATATGTCGACTTTTTAGTTGCGAGTTACGTGAATAATTATAAACTTATAGTTGGTAATATATTTAATATAGTGGGTCAATTTTATAATCTTATCTAATTTCATGTATTGCTATAAATCGAAATTGTAATTCGGAAGAAAACTCTCGTAATGTATAGCAGAACTCTTTAAATAATACTTTATTATTATTAAGTTTTTAAAAGTCAACTTATGATATTTTTAAACTCAAAATTAATATGAATTTTCTTTTATTTTAATCAATAGAATTATGAAATTTATATATTGTCTAAAAAATGGTACTCACGATAAGGTTTAGTGTCTCATATTTTTTTGATAAATTATCTCAATTTTGTATTTAAAAATATTTTAAATTAACTTTCAAAAATCAATGATAATCTCATAATTTAGAAGTGAGGTAGTATTTTAGATTGTTCACCTATTTTACCCTTTGTTAATAAAATATATTTTAAAACACCATGTCGTTTAACTAATTTTACAGAGAAAAAAATAATAATTCTCGTACGTAGCACAAGTTTTTGATGTAACAAAATGAGTAAATCACAAGACATGGATTCATGTAAAGGTCTTGCTAAAGTCAAGAGACGAAAATTGATTAATCATATTAAAGATGAAAGGGCCGTTAATTTTCATGTAAAATATAAAATTATTTACTTCCTCTAACGTGAAAGAAAGAGCAAAGTTTTTTTTCTAAAAAAAAAATTACAAAGAAAATTATACTCCTTTTCTAGACCAAAACATAGTATTAATAATTTGTTAGATAAGCAAAATAAAAATAATAGTATAAAATAAAATAAAGCATACTAGACATGAACATAATATAGACAAACTCAAAATTAATATTCTTTTTTTTCCTTTCAAAATCAAGTAATAAAAACTCCACTAACATTTACAGCATTTGTGAATCATGTAGACTCACAAGTTTTCCTATTTACATGTTTTTTTAATGTCCCAACTATGAAGAGATATTAATACAAGTATAATAAATTATTATACCTACAATCAATCTTCAACAATTTTTTAACAACAAACATTAAGTAAACTCACATTTTAAGAGCGAGAATAGAATCCTCACGAATAAGAAGAAAATAAAGTCACACAATAAATGGAAAGAACGTTCCACAATAAAGAGAAATAAAATTACAAGAATCGAAACTGTGATCATATATTTTTTTTGATCTACAAAATAAATTCATTAATATTCAAAACATAAGTACAAAATGCCAAAATTATAAATTTTGGATAAGGCTACGAGAATTACAAAATACCAAAATCAAGAAGAGAAAACCAGCTAATTATGAACACCTAATAACATTATATTTAATGGGCATTGATGGTCTCCTTAGAGTAGCAAATATGGTCCTCAATCCTTATCCCTTGAACACTATCCCACATGTATCATCTATTGAGATAACAATCAAAACTTTGACCTGTTAAAATCTTAGAATTCCTTTGCTCAAGACATGAACAACCTGATCACCTTAATCCTAATTTCAAAAACCAAAAAATCTTTCTTTAGCAATAGAGGTCTATGGAAATTTCTAAAATATTGCAATTCTTTATTCTTTTGAATTTCTTCTAGGCAAAATCTCAATCTTAACCATCAAGTTAAGATATCATTAAGTTATAATTATATGTCAGACTCGTTGCGGTCAAAGTAAGTCTTTTTGATTTTGTAGATCCTAACAAAAGATCGACATTTTAAAACTAGTCTGAATTTTCACATGATATTGATAAACTTTTAGAGACGGTAACTAACCTAAACATTCATTAAATATTAAAAGTATTATTGTAATTGTTGGGCCCCGAATATTTTAGGTCCAAGACCCGGGTTCGGGCTTGACTATGTTTGGGCCAGTTTGAGTTCGGTTGGGGATGTTGGGAGGTAACTCCTAATTATATGAGAATTATAATTATGGAAAGAGGAGTCAGATATTGATTGGACTTCTTATATCTTAGGAGATTTGATACAATCATATTATAAAGAGGATATACGGGGGAACCCTAATCCAATATAAAGATGGATTCTAGCAGGGTACATGGCTTGACCCTTCATAAGGTACACACACAATATTACTATTTTCCAGCAATAGAGTTTATTACCTCCATTGTTAACCTTGTTCAGCCTGTACTCATTCTCACGCCAGAGCTATCCTCCGGCGGCCCAAGCCGTCAAATTTCGGTGTTTACCCGTTTTTGTGTAGGATTGGACGCACTTTGGTGATTGGAGAGCGCATGGATGGATCTTGGCATTAACAGTGACGCTAAAAGGAGGGCTTTTTATTCAATCACAACCAACAGATCACTATGACGGGAATCATGGTGAACAGCAAAACAGTATTAGCAGAGGATAACCAACGGCAGCAGCGTCAGCAGAAGGGGTCGGTGAAAGACAGATTGAGGCCGTCAAAGAGTATCCATACACGACTTGGTCCCCAGACCAATTTGGCCGGTTCCCAAGTAGGGTATCAAGGCGGCCGCGAAAGAAGCTGTTCACCACAGCCAGCAAGGATAAAAGAGATCGGAGGAGGGTAGGAGGCACACCGCCTCGAACCCAACCTCGAGAAGACCAGAAAGCTGCTCTGGCCCAGAAAGCAAAGGAGATAGAGGACACAGAGCAGGCTTTGAAATTCCTTCTGATGCAGAAGGAAGAGCTCGCCAGACAGATGGTGCACATGGCCGAGCAAGAGGACGAGGCCTCCAGCCACCCTCGCCACAGAGAACGGAGGAGGTCTCCAGACAGACAACCCATAGGGAGACATGCTGATAATACGAGGAGAACCGAGAGCCGGCTTCGGAGCCGCTCTCGCGATAGAAGTAGATCTGAAGGACGTCGAGTCGGGGGACGTTCGGGAGCACGCCGCTCTAACAGCCTCCGATACGACGGTAAGAGACACCGAGGTCATTCTCGGGAGGACGGTTTGGAAGACAATGGTCATAGGGATCAGAGAAAAATAGTCGCCTACGAGAACGAGACTCATCGGAGGGCAGAACCGTCAGAACAAAAATCGAAGGGCAATCGTCAGGATAGCCCTCGGCGAAACAGGAACAAAAATTGCAGAAGCCCTTCCCGGGCAGGCAGTTCAGATGAAAAGGATCGTAGGGATCGAAGAGACCGAAGGGAGAGAGTCTCTCCGAGAAAAGATACCGACCCGGCCCTTGCAGGGATTGAGATACTGACCAAAAAGCTAGAGGACATGCAGAAACAACTGATAGATGCCCAGCAGGTGAAAGTGAGTTCGGGGAAAAAGGCCTCACCATTCTCAGCAGAGATCCTCCGGGAAAAGGCAGACCTCACCAAGAAGCTGCCTTACATGGAAAGTTATGATGGGTCGGGCGACCCGTATGAACATAGTCAGACGTATGACAAGTTGATGGACTACTATGACTACACAGATGCGGCTAAGTGCAACACTTTCATTACAACCCTGAGGAAGGAGGCCAGACAATGGATGATGACACTGGCACCGAACACGGTCTCATCATGGGAAGAGTTATATGACAAATTCCTGCACGGTTCGGGAGTAACAAAAGGAAAGAAAGGCCAACTGGATCGTTGTCCCAGGTCAGACAGTACTCTAATGAGACGCTGGGTCAATATGTAAAGAGGTTCAGAGAGGCAGTAGGTCAGGTAACAGACCTCAACGACTTACAAGCGGTAGGACTCTTTTAGAACGGGCTAGACTTGGTGAGATCTGAGAAATTGGTGAAAAAGCTCATGTTCAATCATCCGAGGAGCCTGGCCGAAGCGTTCGAGAAGGCATAGGGCTTCATAGTTATGGAAGAGGCCATGGAGAGTCTGAAGCGAGGATCTACAGAGAAGCCTAAAGACAAGGAGAAAAAGAAAAGCAAATCTGATGAAAATTCAAAACGGAACGACAGATCAGACAACTATCAGAAGCGGTACAACGATAACAACAGAAGTTCGAGAGGAAGTCGCCCACCTCCCTCAAAAGATAGGGTCAACAGAGTTTACACTCAGCTCAATACCGGTTGAACCGCCATCCTAGAACACATGAAGAAGCAATCTAGCTATCAGATGCCCTAGGACAACTTTAGGCCTGGGTCGAGAAATCCTAATAGATACTGTGACTACAACGAAGCGGCGGGACATTATACCGAGGATTGTTGGGGCCTGAGAGAGCTGATTGAAAAGAACACGCAACATGGCGGTTTGGTTTAATTTGTGTCTGGTCGGGAAGCCCCGAAGGCTCAGCAGACGAACAATACCCTAACCCAGACCGACTAACTGTGACGCCCCAAAATAGGTTCAATACTCAACCCATTCTGAGTCATCAAATACATTGTATAAAATTCAAATATAATCTTTTATAACATACGGTCGTGCAAAATACGACCACATAAACTATGAGCTTCAGTACAAATCATATATAATACGAAATATAAACACTCAAATTCATTCCTTGTTTATTACAATGATTGTCTCACTATTTTATAAAATAGTGAGGACTTCTACAGATCTAACTCTGATCATCACACTGTTCCTCGACTAGTCCCCGTGATATTCTCATTTCCTGAAGGAATAATAGATGAAAAGGGTGAGCTCAACTAGCCCAGTAAAGAATATTATGACTAAGATAATGAAGAATAAATTATCATTTGTCTTCAATAAATCAGATAAAATATTGTGGACAACAAGTTTTAGATCAACAACTGCAGCGAAAATATCAATTCATTAGAAGAGTTACGTAGAGAATGAAGTCTACTATCTTCTATGATTTAAAAGTCCATCATCAATATTTTATCCCTGTAACATCAATCAATATATATCTCAAATTAAATATTCATCTTTGCACTACGGGCCAAAGATATTCATTTGTAACACTAGTGGTCATGTTCATCTCAACACATTTCCATTTTTGCACTACGGGCAAAGATATTCATCAGGTAATTATTCATCTTTGCTCTACAGACCAAAGATATTCATTTATATCACCATTTAGGACTGAGGATGACGAAAAAACAATATAAATAACGAATCCAGTGAGATAAAGGACAAAGATTAGGGATTCGTAATTTAGTTTATCCAAGTTCAATAATACTCCGTAATAATTAATTATGGAGAAAAATTCAAGAATGAAGATCAAAACTTGGATTCAATCAAAGATAGGAACCTTAACAGGCAACTTGGATAAATAGAAGAAAATTTAATTTTTTCGTGAATAGTGTCGTATACGCGAATAGTGTCGTATACGTGAATAGTAACTCTGACGGAAAAAGTAAGAATTTCATAATAAAATCCATGCCAATATTTTGGTATAATGATATTGAAAAGAATAACATCATTTACGAAAGAAAATAACATCCCTTATCTTAACAGGAGAGTAGTTTTGGCTGGAATATCGGATATTATGTGGACGAAAACTTACACTGTTATCAACACTCAAAGTATCTAAATACTCACAAGAAATACGTTCAATATTATAGGGAGAAAATTTTCTGATTCTGGTGTGATTTTTATTTCTAATAAAGCACCCTATTTATAGGAAAATGCCAGAACGCCAGCTCTGACAAACTTGCAACCGGAGGCTTTCACCGTTTGAAAATTGAACGCACACTAGCTTAGAATTCAGCATTTTTTTATAAAAAACAAAAGTGGGGCCCACCCATGTTTTTAATAAACTTTTATTTCTAAAATTCAATAATTCATAATAAATAGCCCTTTTATCAAAAAAATACGAACTTTATGTCCATTCTATATAAAATTTAATTCTCTACAACTTTGTAGAAGAAGTTTTTTCAAATTCCGAACGAAAAAAAATAACCCAAATTTACATACGGATGATTTTTTTCACACCCCCATTCTTTGAAAACCAAGCAGCCACCACAAATGACCAATAATTCTTCCAACCCACATGTTTATATATCGTGAATTTGTTATAAAAAAATATCATCACTATTATATTATTATATTATCACATTATACACTTATAATGTAATATTATAATCATATATTTGAATGAATTATTTTATCAGAACAGATAAAATATCCATTCTCATAATTGTCACTTTTGCTAAAAATTCCTCCGTTTAAATCCACATTGAGTAAATATTTCTTTATCATATATATCAACAATTATTTATTCATAAATAATATTACAGAACAATAATATTGACAACCAGGTCGTTCCTATAAAAGAGGGGGCCTTCCGATAAGGATTTCTCCTTACTGGCGCGCTATTAACCAACCCCTTTCCTAAACAGAACTTCCTTAGACATTGCCAATAATGCTATCTAATAATATTATTCAAATAATATGAATTATTAATTTGATAATTTGAAATACTGTGCAATGATAATTATTGAATCAATAATATGAAATATCAACGTAGCAATTATGCAATTATCAATGTAGCAATTATTGAGTTAATAAAATAAAATACTGAACAGTAATTACTGTAACAATTATTGAGTAGTGACTTCTTACGTAAGAATCAATAATTAGAATTATTGTACAATACCATGTGCTACTGTATTTTAACCACCGGGTATTTCAACAGTTCTAATGGTAACAACTGATAGTAGTGTGCATACAAGCCAATCATGTATGATGACAAAGCACATACTTTGTAAACAATCTTATTTATTTATTAATAAAATATTCATTTAAGGCATATAATTATCTACATGGTGCTGTTTTTATAATATGTAAATAACCCATAGTTTTAAGCAATGCTTTTAGAATCATGATGAGATCATGATAATGAGATCTAAATTCTTAGAAAGCTTAAAAACTAAAATAGTTCCCAATTGTATGATTACTAAAATGGGGATTAGTAAATCCGGATAGATTGGTACATATGTTGCTTGCTCATTGGATGAGGATGACTGATCTCATGGTCATTTGTGTGAAGACACTAAAGCAAGTATGTAGGTGCTTATTGGAGAATAAGTTCACTGAACGTGACTCGCTATGGAATACCTAATGGAGTTTTACTCGGCTGTCAATAGGAATTCCTAATGTGATAGTAGTACATGTGATCCTTGGACTTGAGATCATCATAGTATCTTGTATGTAACAAATTATACTTTGACTAATTCCTTAAGGCCTTTTAAGGCATATATAGGGTATGCTTGGGTGTAATGAGTTACATATGGAGATAATGAATGATCAATAAAGAATCTACCACCTCTAGTAAAAGAGGAGATATGTCCTATGTGATTCGTTAAATGACAACCCAGGAATCCTTGGCCAAGGTAGAATGAAATTAGAAAGAGGTTTCTAATTTGCATTATTTGGAGTTGTGCATTTTCTAATCGAAATACATATGATTAAATAAATTAAGACATGACAGTAAATCCATGTCTTATATTTAATTAGGACATTGTATGGTGGAAGGATTGAATTGTACGGTAACTATTAACTCACAGGTTTTTTTATGATTAATGTTGAAATCTATATTATTTGAAAAGTCGTTGATCGCTAGGGAGGCTTATCCCTATTGTAGAATAAATGTTATTTATTTAAATAGATTATTAGTTTAATTTATTTATTTAAATAAGATTAGAATTGTTCTAATTGATTTATTCACAACCGGTTTAATATGGAGAACCTAAAGGGTCACACCATAAAAGGAAGAAGAATTATTTAAGAAGAAAATGGCATGATAGTAATAATGCATTAAGTATAATTAATTTAATCTATGATGATAGAATAAATTAAATAGTTTAATATTTATTATTTAATATTTTAGAAATATTAAATATAAATTAATAAGAGGAGTCTTATTAATATTATTATTATTATTATTATTATTTAAATTCTAAAGGAGTTTAGGAATTAATATAATATCAGTACTCTCTCTCAATCCTAATAAAGATTAGAATATAAATTAATTAAAAGTATTTAATTAATTAATTAATTAAAACCCTATTCTAATTGGATTAGGAGGGTTAACCTAATATCTATATAAGAGAGTCTTATATAAGAAATAAGGTACGTGAATTTTTCAAGAGTTGGGAGTACACATATTCTATAGAGATAGAAACAAGGGTTAAGTCAATAACCCATCTTACTGAGTTCTTCATCTTCCTTGGTGGATCACCGTTAGAGGCCAAACATTTGGGTGGCTGACATTGATCAAGGGAAGGAGCCACTACAGAGGAATCAAAGGAGTAGAACTTGTACCTGAGGAAGCTTGGATCTTCAAAGGTATAATTCTGTTTTTCTCCTTCCTCATTCACTGATAATTGATGCATAAGAATGATCATGGTAATGGGTTTGTATAAATTTTTGAAAACCTAGTTTTTACGCTTCCGCCCTATTTATGTGATTTGATTGCATGATTGCGTTACGTACAAACCCAACAGTGGTATCAGAGCCAATCTTGTGCTAATTATCAGTCTATGTGATTCCATACATGTATAATATTCGATTGGATCGAGTTCTGGGCAACAAAATTTTTTCTGATTCTGCGAAGCTGCGCAGCTGCGCCGATTCCTGGCCTTCTTGCTGCGCAGCTGCGCCAGTGTCTTGGCCTGGTTTTCATGCTGCGCCGGTTCCCTTTATATTCCTGGCGCAGCTGCGCCACTAACAGAATCTGAATTTTTTTTTGTTTTATTTAATTAAATGAATGATTTATTTAATTAATAAAGATTTAAAATAAAGATGTTTATTTTATATGAAATGAGATTTCAGAATTGCTAAAATTAAAGAGTTTAATTTGGAATTGTTTTTGAATGAAATAAAGGAGTTTATTTTTCCAAAAACAAAGTTTAGCAAACTTTTGCCCATTAACTGATATTAATATATATATATGGAATGAATTTACTTTCATGAGATGAATAAGTTTTATCGATACGTATGATGATATGTATGGTAATAAAAGGGATTGATTATGGACTATGACCAATGTGATTGGATTTTATTTTGGATGAATGCTTAAATGTATGGGTTTTATAAAATGGGGTCTGCGTACCTCGTCTTCTCTTATTTTATTCTCGGTGTAAAATTCTATCTCCCTTCTATGTACTTCCCCTTGACTGCTGATCAAGGTTTCTATTTAAAAATAATTTATGTAACAGAGATAGTTAGAATTATCTTGAAGAAACTGGAGACCAAGGAGCAAGGAGCGCGTGAAGACCCGTTTGTATGGAGCCCGGGTTTAAATGTAACAGTTACGTTTAAATTTAAATTTTTGCACTCCTAGGTTTGACCTTTTGGTTCACTTGGTGGCTCTAGTGAACCAAACTAGAATAAAAGTCCATAATCAATCCGGGTAGAATATAGTATTCTATATTGCATGCTAAATATTATATATATTATATTTTATACAAACATGCTTCGCATGTTTAATAAAATGACGCGTATTTTATATATATATGTGCATGCGCGCTTAAAAAGATGAGACAAATAATAACAAACCCCTCAAAGAAATATTATTAAGTCTGAAGCGTTCAAATGATATTTGGAATATCGAACGTCGCCTTCTAGCATGATTAGTTAATAGAGTATTAAATATTTAATATGAGTTTGTTGTGCTATCCACAAGGCGAGTATTGAATATTTAAGATGTTAATTAATCACATTTGATGCTTATCAAGAAAATTGAACGATCTAGTCTTGTTGTGCTATCCACAAGGATGAAAATTTTTCTTTTTTGAATTTATGGAAGTGCTAGGCTGGACTTAACTTAAATCATTTTAGTTCGGATGTGCACACACATGACCATTATGATTTAAGAGGCAAAATAAAAGGAGTTACATGGTGATGTAATTGACAAGAGTTGTCTACCTATTTATTTGTATATCGCCTGTTGTGCTATCCACAAGGTTATATACATTTGAAATGGGATCCTTAATCTCACTAGCAAATTTTTAATTAGATGTTGCCGAACTATATGAGTGAGGGTAATATAGTTTGATGAAAATAGTGGGAGATACCAATTTAAAATAAAGACCTAAATTTATTTTGGTATGCAAAGTTAATAAAATGAATGTTTGCTAAAATGTTGTCTTTTCACATGCAGAATTTTAAAAATGTCAAAATCACTAATCTCACTACGAAGCATACTTGATGCAAATAAGCTTACCAGCCCGAATTATGAGGACTGTCTAAGAAATCTGAGAATTGTTCTCACTGCTGAAAAGATTTCTTATGTCCTAAATTCCACTATCCCTGAATCTGTTTCAGAAACAGCCTTTGAGGAAGAGATTGCCACTTTCAATAAGTGGCAAAATGATGCATCTGTGGCTCAATGCATCATGCTCGCATCCATGAATAACGAGCTTCAGCGTCAGCACGAAAAAATGGATGCTCCTGCTATGCTGCTTCACCTCAAGGAGTTGTATGGTGAACAGAGTAGGACTGCTAGATATGAGATATCTAAGGAGCTCTTCCGATCTCGGATGACCGAGGGCACTGCCGTCGAGACTCATGTTCTGAAGGTAATCAATTTGATTGAACGCCTTGGACAGCTTAGGTTCGTCATGGATGGGGAGTTGAGTCAAGACTTGGTCTTGCAATCACTCCCTGAGACCTTCTCGCAGTTTATGGTTAATTTTCACATGAATAAGCTAGATGTCAGCTTACCTGAGCTGCTTAATATGCTGAAAACTGCAGAAGGTCACTTCTCATCCAAGAAGAACCATGTCTTGATGGTGGATTCTTCCAATAAAAAGAAGAGGCCCAAGGTGTCTTCTGAAAAGAAGAAATCTAAGAAGGCTAAGGGAAAAGGGAAAGAAAAGGAGCAAAAGAAACCTGAACCAGCTAAAGGAATGTGCTTTCATTGCAATGAGCCGGGACATTAGAAGAGGAACTGCAAGAAGTTTCTAGCAGAGAAGAAGCTTGGAGAAGCTTCGACTTCCAATCAATGTTTGTTTATGATTGAAATTAATTTTTCTGAAAGTCATAATTCTAGTTGGGTATTGGATACCGGCTGTGGTTCTCACATATGTAATACTGTGCAGGGACTGGTCAGAAGTAGAAAGCTGAACAAAGATGAGGTGATCCTACGAGTGGGAAATGGAGCAAAAGTTGCTGCATTAGCTGTAGGAACTTATTGTTTAGCAATGCCTTCGGGCAAATCCATTTATCTTAATAATTGTTATTATGTTCCGAATATTATTAAAAACATTATTTCAATTTCTGTATTGGATATGGAAGGTTTTGACGTTATTATAAAGAACAATGGTTGTTCTATTTATAAAGACGATGTTTATATGGTATTGGAAATTTGCGAAATGGACTTTATACACTTGACTTACAAGAAAATATATTTCAAATTGAACAAATTAAGAAAAGGAAAAGAGATGCTATTAATTATACCTATATGTGGCACTGTAGACTCGGTCATATCAATGAAACAAGATTATCCAAGTTGCATAAAGATGGGCTCCTCGAGCTATCTGATTATGAATCATATCCAACTTGTGAATCTTGTCTCATGGGTAAAATGACTAAATCTCCTTTTAGTGGAAAAGGAGAGAGAGTTACAGAGTTGTTGGCATTGATTCACACAGACGTTTGTGGACCTATGACAACAAGTGCACGGGGTGGGTATTCTTATTTTATTACTTTCACTGATGATCACTCAAGATTTGGATATGTGTATTTAATGAAATACAAATCAGAATCATTTGAAAAGTTCAAAGAGTTCAGAAGTGAAGTAGAGAAACAAACGGGCAAGAGTATTAAGATACTTCGATCAGATCGAGGTGGAGAATACTTAAGCAGTGAGTTTCTCAATTGTCTCAGAGAAAATGGTATAATCTCACAATGGACTCCTCCAGGTACACCACAGTTAAATGGAGTATCTGAAAGGAGAAATCGAACACTGTTGGACTTGGTTCGATCCATGATGAGTTTTACCGACCTTCCAATTTCCTTCTGGGGATATGCCCTAGAAACGGCTGCATACCTACTTAACAAGGTACCTACCAAATCCGCCCCAAAGACTCCATATGAGATGTGGAAAGGGAGAAAACCAAATCTTAAGCATGTTAAGACTTGGGGTTGTCCAGCTTATGTCAAAAAGTTTAAAAATGATAAGCTACAGACTAAATCCGATAAGTGTAGATTTGTGGGATTCCCTAAAGAAACCGTAGGGTATTATTTCTATCATCCAACTGGTCAAAAGGTGTTTGTTGCGAAACATGCTACCTTCTTGGAGAAAGAGTTTATCCATGAAGGGGTCAGTGGGAGCAAGATATATCTTGAAGAAGTTCAAGAACCACAAGTTACCACGGACCAAAGTCAGGTACCTAACCAAGTAGAAGAACCTACTGTACCACACCCTGTTTGTAAATCTGGAAGAGTACCGAAGATACCTGAGAGGTATGGATTCGTTATAGAGGATGACGATGAGGTACACATCATGAATGATGATGATCCATTGAATTACGAACAGGCTATGAGTAATAAAGACTCAGGGAAATGGCTTGAAGCCATGAAATTCGAAATGGACTCCATGTATGAAAACAAAGTATGGTCTTTGGTTTCACCACCTGAAGGTATTAAACCTATTGGGTGTAAATGGGTTTTTAAGAAAAAGACTGGAGCAGACGGAAAGGTAGAGACCTATAAGGCCCGACTGGTTGCAAAAGGTTTCAAACAAAGACAAGGAGTTGACTATGATGAAACCTTCTCACCAGTAGCCATGCTCAAGTCCATTAGGATTTTGCTTGCGATTGCAGCTTACAACGACTATGAGATCTGGCAGATGGACGTGAAAACGGCCTTTCTCAATGGAAAACTTGAGGAGGATGTGTATATGACACAGCCAGAGGGATTTATTTCAAAAGTTGGAACAAATCAAGTCTGTAAGCTACAACGATCCATTTATGGGTTGCAGCAAGCTTCTCGTAGATGGAACATTCGTTTTGATGAGACAATCAAAGAGTTTGATTTTATCAAAAACGAGGATGAACCATGTGTATACAAGAAGGTTAGTGGGAGCGCAGTATCATTCCTTGTATTATATGTTGATGATATATTACTAATAGGGAATGACATTCCTATGTTACAATCCATTAAAATCTGGTTATCTAAAAACTTCTTCATGAAGGACTTGGGTGAAGCATCCTATATTTTGGGGATAAAGATCTATAGAGATAGATCTAAAAGGATGCTCGGCTTATCCCAAGGAACGTACATTGATACGATGCTAAAGAGGTTTAGCATGGAAGATTCCAAAAGAGGTCTCATGCCGCTGAGCCATGGAATAAATCTCTCCAAGAAACAGGCCCTAAAGACACCTGAGGAGAGAGACCGTATGAGTAAGATCCCTTATGCTTCTGCAATAGGATCTATCATGTACGGTATGATATGTACTAGACCGGATGTTTCTCACGCACTTAGTGTAACAAGCAGATACCAGTCGAATCCAGGAGAAGAGCACTGGAAGGCAGTGAAAAATATCCTAAAGTACTTGAGAAGGACTAAAGATATTTTTCTTGTCTACGGTGGGTCTGAATTAAAACTCGAGGGATTCACGGACTCAAGTTTTCAAACAGACCAAGATGACAGTAAATCTGTTTTAGGGTATGTGTTTACCTTGAACGGAGGTGCAGTGAGTTAGAAGAGTTCCAAGCAGCAAACGGTTGCTGATTCAGTGACAGAGGCAGAGTATATAGCTGCAAGTGAAGCTGCAAAGGAAGCTGTTTGGATGAAGAAGTTCATAACTGAACTTGGTGTGGTTCCTAGCATTGGAGAAGCAGTTCCCGTATACTGTGACAACACCGGAGCGGTTGCACAGGCTAAGGAACCCAGGTCTCATCAGAAATCTAAACACGTGTTGCGGCGATTTCACTTGATCAGGGAGATCATTGAAAGAGGAGACGTCACCTTGGAGCGTGTAGACTCTCAAGACAACATTGCAGATCCATTTACTAAAGCTTTAACACAACAGCAGTTTGATCGTCACTTAGAGAAGATGGGTATGAGATACCATGGCGATTGGCTTTAGTGCAAGTGGGAGATTGATAGTAGTGTGCATACAAGCCAATCATGTATGATGACAAAGCACATACTTTGTAAACAATCTTATTTATTTATTAATAAAATATTCATTAAGGCATATAATTATCTACATGGTGCTGTTTTTATAATATGTAAATAACCCATAGTTTTAAGCAATGCTTTTAGAATCATGATGAGATCATGATAATGAGATCTAAATTCTTAGAAAGCTTAAAAACTAAAATAGTTCCCAATTGTGGGATTACTAAAATGGGGATTAGTAAATCCGGATAGATTGGTACATATGTTGCTTGCTCATTGGATGAGGATGACTGATCTCATGGTCATTTGTGTGGAGACACTAAAGCAAGTATGTAGGTGCTTATTGGAGAATAAGTTCACTGAACGTGACTCGCTATGGAATACCTAATGGAGTTTTACTCGCCTGTCAATAGGAATTCCTAATGTGATAGTAGTACATGTGATCCTTGGACTTGAGATCATCATAGTATTTTGTATGTAACAAATTATAGTTTGACTAATTCCTTAAGGCCTTTTAAGGCATATATAGGGTATGCTTGGGTGTAATGAGTTACATATGGAGATAATGAATGATCAATAAAGAATCTACCACCTCTAGTAAAAGAGGAGATATGTCCTATGTGATTCGTTAAATGACAACCCAGGGATCCTTGGCCAAGGTAGAATGAAATTAGAAAGAGGTTTCTAATTTGCATTATTTGGAGTTGTGCATTTTCTAATCGAAATACAGATGATTAAATAAATTAAGACTTGACAGTAAATCCATGTCTTATATTAAATTGGGACATTGTATGGTGGAAGGATTGAATTGTACGGTAACTATTAACTCACAAGTTCTTTTATGATTAATGTTAAAATCTATAATATCTGGAAAGTCGTTGATCGCTAGGGAGGCTTATCCCTATTGTAGAATAAATGTTATTTATTTAAATAGATTATTAGTTTAATTTGTTTATTTAAATAAGATTAGAATTGTTCTAATTGATTTATTCACAACCGGTTTAATATGGAGAACCTAAAGGGTCACACCATAAAAAGAAGAAGAATTATTTAAGAAGAAAATGGCATGATAGTAATAATGCATTAAGTATAATTAATTTAATCTATGATGATAGAATAAATTAAATAGCTTAATGTTTATTATTTAATATTTTAGAAATATTAAATATAAATTAATAAGAGGAGTCTTATTAATATTATTATTATTATTATTATTATTATTATTATTTAAATTCTAAAGGAGTTTAGGAATTAATATAATATCAGTACTCTCTCTCAATCCTAATAAAGATTAGGATATAAATTAATTAAAAATATTTAATTAATTAATTAAATAAAACCCTATTCTAATTAGATTAGGAGGGTTAACCTAATATCTATATAAGAGAGTCTTATATAAGAAATAAGGTACGTGAATTTTTCAAGAGTTGGGAGTACACATATTCTATAGAGATAGAAACAAGGGTTAAGTCAATAACCCATCTTACTGAGTTCTTCATCTTCCTTGGTGGATCACCGTTAGAGGCCAAACATTTGGGTGGCTGACATTGATCAAGGGAAGGAGCCATTACAGAGGAATCAAAGGAGTAGAACTTGTACCTGAGGAAGCTTGGATCTTCAAAGGTATAATTCTGTTTTTCTCCTTCCTCATTCACTGATAATTGATGCATAAGAATGATCATGGTAATGGGTTTGTATAAATTTTTGAAAACCTAGTTTTTACGCTTCCGCCCTATTTATGTGATTTGATTGCATGATTGCGTTACGTACAAACCCAACAACAACTACGCCGTTATTTTTAGAAAACTCATTCTTGTCATTGTCTTCATCCGACAGTTATTCCGTTGTGGGGCCCACAAATGGCTGCGCCGTCGTACGAATATTCCCCGACAACAAGAATATTCTACGACCAAATGAATATTCCCCGACAACAATGAATATTTTATTACCACTTTCTAACTTTGAAAAATTTGCACATTTCTCCCATAACTTATCACATTTATCAAGACAACACCTTACTGTTTAAAACAATATATAAAGAAAATAAATCTTTATTTATAAAATTTGGGGTCTTACACTAACAACCACAACAGAAGCAGACTCAGGGAACTCGTCACGTGGTGGATGTTATCACGGGCGGTACAATGGGAAAGGTCATCGGTAAAAAGCGACGGGGATCCTTGGATTTAGTGATGTCTGTAGCCGACCAACCAGTAAGACGAGAAAGATCCTACTTGGGTTTGGTCATATCCTTCACAGACGAAGACTTTCCTACAGAACCGATAAATCCACATGAAGGAGCATTGGTGATCACAGCACAGGTGGGGTCGGTCGACATAAAAAGGATGATGATAGATAATGGGTCTTCAGTAGATATTCTATATGCACACGCTTATCAAAGGGTGAACTTGGATGAAAAGAAGATGGAGATCTGATAGGAGTCCTCGTTATATGGTTTCAGCAACGAGCCGGTCAGAGTTACAGGAACCATCGAGCTGCCGGTGATCTTCAGAACAGCTCCACAGCAGGTAGAGATCACGTGCAGGTTCTACGTGGTGCATGTAAATTCTACTTACAACACAATCCTGGGAAGGCCTACTCTGACGGCCCTCCAAGCAGTGACATCCATACCCCACTTTAAGATCAAGTTTTCTACTCAGTATGCGGTCGGAGAAGTAGCGGGGGACCTTGATCTGGCAAGGAGGTGCTACCGAAACTCGCTGATCATTTCAGGAGTAGAGGTCAGCAAGCAAAAGTAGACAATGGTGATAGAGATCGAGCCCTTCACAGAGAGCAACACAGAGCCATTGGTCATGCCAGTAGGGGAGACAGGGGAGATAGAGTTGGTACCAGGGAAGCAGGACAAGACAGTTAGAATCTGGTTGGGCTTGCCAGAACCTTTTCGGACCCACCTGGTGGATTTATTGCAGAGCTATGTCGATGTCTTCGCATGGATCTCTAGTGACATGCCAGGGGTAGATCTGAAAGTTACAAAGCACAAGCTACACGTGGATCCAACAAAGAAGCCAGTTCGGCAAAAGAGGAGAATCTTCGCCCAGAGAGGCAGAAGATAATCGATGAGGAAATAACAAAATTGTTGGCAGCAGACTTCATATTTGAGATCGACTATCCGGAGTGGTTGGCCAACGTGGTATTAGTACAGAAACAGAACAGGAAATGGTGTGTCTACATCGATTATACCGACCTGAACAAGGCATGCCCGAAGGCCTTCTTTCCTCTACCACACATCGATCAGCTCATCGATGCTACTTCGGGGTAAGCCCTGCTCAGCTTCATTGATGCATTCTCAGGATATCATCAGATCTCAATGCATAAAGAGGATATACCGAAGACGACGTTCATCACGCATAGGTCGGTATATACCTACAAAAAGATGATATTTGGATTGCTGAATGCTGGGGCCACCTACCAGAGGATGATGAACTACGTCTTCAGAAAAGAGTTGGGGAAGAGCATGGAAGTATATGTAGACGACATGATTGTCAATAGCATGACAGTCCGAGGCCACTTGGACGACTTGGAGGATTGTTTTCAGACCGTTCGGCACTATAACTTGAGGTTGAATCCTATGAAGTGTACCTTTGGATTGGGAGCAGGGAAGTTTCTGGGGTACATGATCAGCCAAAGAGGGATAGAGATGCCCGAGAAGAACAAGTTCATCCTTGATATGAAGTCTCCACAGTCGTACAAAGACGTCCAGCGTCTGACGGGTCAGATAGAATCTAAGAAGAGGTTTATGTCCAAATCGACAGAAAGGTGTCTGCCATTTTTTGATACTTTGAAAGGGCCGAAGAACGCAAAGAGTTTTCAGTGGACATCAGAGTGTGAAGATGCTTTTCAAGGGATAAAGAGGTATTTGTCTTCGGCTCCTTTGTTGGTGAAGCTCGTTCCTACTGAGTCGTTGTACTTGTATTTGGCGGCAAGTTCGTTGTCTATGGGAGCAGTTTTGGTGCGGGAGATTGGGGGTAAGCAGCACTCGGTTTATTATATAAAGCATTCCCTAAGGGATGCAGAAATAAGGTACCCGAACTTGGAAAAGTTTGCCTATACCTTAGTGATAGCCAGTAGAAAGCTTCGATAATATTTCTAGGGTCGGTTGATAGTGGTATACACGGATCATCCGTTAAAGAAGGTTCTGGGCAGACCGGAGGTCTCAGGAAGGCTAGCGGCGTAGACCATGGAGTTATCCCAATTCATATTGGAATACCACTCTTGGACAGCTATTAAGGGGCAGGCGTTAGCAGACTTTATGGTGGAGTGTTCATTCTTCGAAGCGGACGACAGCATGGAACAAGCCGAGACAGAATGGATAGTCATAGTTGTTCAGCCAGTGCAGAACTCTTGGACATTATACACGGATGGATCGACTACTTCAGATGTCAGTGGGGCTGGCGTCATTCTAACCAGTCCCGAAGGGTTCAAGGTACAGCAGGCGATCAGATTTGGGTTTAAGGCCACAAACAATGAGGCTGAGTATGAAGCAATCCTGGCAGGGCATCGGTTAGCAAAGAGTCTTGAGGTGCAGAGGTTGGTCATATTCACCGACTCACAACTGGTCATTAAGCAAATCTCAGGGGAATATGAAGCTCGAGGAACCAGAATGGTGAAATACTTGGCAGAGACAAAGGATCGGCTGCAGATGTTCGAGTCCTTTGAATTTCAAGGGGTAGATAGGTCAAACAATACGATAGCTGACGCCTTGGCGAGGTTGGCTACGACTGAGGCAAGCACATTCAGTGGATCGATCTAACTAGAGGTTTTGAATCAGTCGAGTGTTCAGCATACAGAGGTAATGTGCCTGGAACGGTCAACTTGCTGGATGGCTCCATATCTGGAGTATCTAGCTGATGGGATACTACCTTCGGATCGGCTGCTAGCAAGGAAGATAAAACATAGAAGCTCAAACTTTGTATTGATAGATGGTGCTCTTTATCAAAGGGCGTACTCTTCTCCATTGCTGAAGTGTTTGATTTCGTCCGAAGCATAGTACGCACTTCAAAAAGTTCATAAGGGGATATGTGGAGATTATATGGCGGCAAAGTTATTGGCCTATAAGGTGCTTCGGCAAGGATACTACTGGCCTAAAATATTCAAAGAAGCAACTGAGTACATAAAGAAGTGCCCGAAGTGTTAGCTGAACAGTCCGATCACTCATCAACCACCAGAGGAGTTATACTCAGTGTTATCGCCTATTCCATTCGCAGTATGGGGGTGGATATTCTAGGTCCGCTGCCGAAGGCTAAGGGGCAAGTTAACTTCGTCATCATTGCTATTGACTACATGGCCAAGTGGGTAGAGGCCAAACCCCTTAAGCTGATTACAGAACAGAAGTGTTTGAAATATTTTAAGGATTGTGTTGTGTTTTGGTTCGACATCCCTATAGCGGTGGTTTCGAATAATGGTTGACAGTTCGTGGGAGCAAAGTTCGAAGCATTTTTGGCAGAACTAGGCATACAGCATATGAAGACTTCAGTAGCACATCCTCAGTCGAATGGGCAAGTTAAGGTAACTAACAGAACTTTATTGAATGGGATCAAGAGGAGAGTTGATGAGGCAAAGGGAAGATGGCCCGAAGAATTGCTCAGTGTCCTATGGGCTTATTGGATCACACCTCGATCTACCACCGATGATTCTCCGTTCAAATTGGCTTATGGTACAGATGCTTTGGTACCGGTGGAGATTGGATCTACTTCTCTTCAGGTCAGTCAGTATAAAGAGGTGTTCAACGAAGATGGACTTTGGGCCAACTTGGATTTATTGGAAGAGGTCAGAGAAACTGCCCTGGTGAAGCTCACTGCATATCAGCGAAGGGTGGCTAAGTATTATAATAAAGGAATAAAGCTCAGGAGGTTTGATATAGAGGATTTTATCCTCCGCGAAGTGGAAGCTTCTATGCCTCAGAATCAGGGAAAACTGATGCCTAATTGGGATGGTCCGTATGAGATTATTGAGGTACGGAAGCCTGGAACCTATCGGCTTCGGGCAATGGATGGGTCAGATATCAAGAATACTTGACATGCAGGCAGACTAAGGAAGTATTTTTAGTAGGGGCAGAAGTTAGAGTCAAGGGTCTGTAATAGCGCCAGGGATTATTAATAAAAGAAGCATTTTTCTCTCCAACAGTGTTGTTCTTTGTGTTTGTTCTATATCTGTCCGACCAGCAGACCAGATTTTTGGTATAAGGTTGGACTCCTTCGCCTCTGCGGAGCGAAGTGAATATTTTTAGTTGAACCTATTCGGCTCTCGCAGCAAACGAAGGTCGCCAGTAGCATAAGGTGGGATTCCCTAGCCTCTTAGGAGCGACATGAATACTTTTGGTTGAACCTATTCGGCTCTCGGAGAGAAAGAAGGTCACCAGTGGTATAAGGTTGGATTCCTTCGCCTCTTTGGAGCGAAGTGAATATTTTTGGTTGAACCTATTCGGCTCTCGGAGAGAACAGGTTGCCATGGTATTAGGTGGGATTCCCTCGCCTCTTAGGAACGACGTGAATATTGTTGATTAAACCTATTCGGCTCTCGGAGAGAATAAAGGTCTCCAGTAGTATAATGGATTCCTTCGCCTCTTAGGAGCAAAGAGAATATTTTCGATTGAACCTGTTCGGCTCACGGAGAGAACGATGTTGCCAGTTACAAGGTTGGATTTATTTAGCCCTGGGGGGCAAAAAGTATTTTTATGCTTTAAATTGCTTATAATTATTTCATGGAATGAATGTTATATGTGCACAAGACATAGATGCAGTTCGGGAAATTATATGAAAAGATAGGTATTTTTATTGATGAACTAACATTTACAGGAGGATTATATTTTTACATAAGTTATCCTAATCTGAAGAAGCAGGGTCATCGTTGGTATCTTCTTCGGAATCCAAAGTATCTAGCAGGCCAGGGTTGATGGCACGTTCAGTCATTTTTTCTTTTCCTTTGCTTTGGCAAGCTTCATATCCTTCGGAGTACATTTTGAGTATCTCCGCGTTTAGCTCAGCCGATTCTCGATACTCCTTGATAATCTGAAGTCGAAGATCAGCAGTGAGAGTTGGCCCTGATGCTTTGTACTCGGAGAGTTGCTTCTCCAGAGCTGTGCACACCTGGCACGTGTCTTCTTCCTGCTTCTTCAAGTCAGAGTTTTCCTGCTAAAGTGCAAGGTTGCTTTGCTTCAGTTGGTGGACCTCCGCTTGATCATCTTCAGAATTTTTCATCAGGATATGGCATTTGGCATCGGTTCGGGCGGCATACTCTTTCATATTTGTGTTCTTAGCCTGGAGCGTACATACTTCGTTCTGAAGATGGGTGTTGGAGCGGTTTGTCCTGGCGTGGGCAGTTTGTTCCTGTTGTAGAGCTACTTGAAGAGCCTGGACTTCTTCTGCAAGTTTTTTGGTCTCAGCTTCACGCTTTTTCCATTTTTGGGTGACCCCCCCATATAGAGTTGGTCTGAAAGGAACATCTGAAGATTAGTAAAAAAAGAGCAGTATAACGACAATATCTGATGAAAAGAGTAAGAGAGGATTACCTTGCCCTGTTGAATGAGGCCATCGACGATAAGGTTGTGATATGGTATGTCTTTGAATCGGTCGTCGTCGGCGGGGAGGACGAAGTGTTTGTAAGCCTCAATGGGGTAGTTTTTAGGGTTGCTGGAGAAGAATGACTTTCGGATTGGCTCATTTTCTGGTAGAGGCGGAGGGAATTATTGAAATGAAAATGATGGTTCTTTAAGGGGCGGATCGGAGGTATTTTCTTCAGTGGATTTGCATTTTTTACTTTGGATTGGGGGAAGGTTAGGTTCGACTTCGGAGATAGTGGTTGTTGCTTTCATGACGGAGACTCTAAGCTCTTCAGCCGTCAGAGGGGTTACCTTATCCCGTTTCTTTTTAAGACGAAGAATTTGCACTTGTTCTTTCCGCTTGTAGGTCGATAAGGTTTTTTGGGATGACCAGGGGTGGGTCGGCTTTTCTTTGGGCTCCTTTGGAAGCTCTCCTCTTATGCCGAACCCTTGTAGATGCTTCTGGGTTGGTAATTTCTACAGGGATGTCTTCGGCGTTGGGTATGTTGGAGGATTGGGCCTCGGCAAAAGGGTTTTGATCAGTGGTGACTTCGGCGTCTTTAGGCAGGACATTTGCCCGAGAGATATTCATCCAGATCGCGGTGTTCGGTTGTCGTAGGTTTGATGAGAGTCACTGCAGAATTGAAGGCATCAGTAATAATTACAATATAAAGGAGGCAAATGAGGGTTTGGTGACTTACATTGGTGATCGTAGAGCCAGGCATGCTTGGTTAAAATATTATAGCTCCATTCTGTATGTGGTAGCTTCTCGATCAGTTTGGCAATTTCTTTTACCCGATCGGTAGAGATGTCGCCCACGAGGGGGTTTGGTCACCTAAGGGATGCCCATCCTGGAAGTTTGTGGGTTTCTGGCCCTCGGACGAAGAACCATTCACTGTGCCACCCTTTGTTGCTTGAAGGGGCGTCTATCAGGGAGCGCTTCACAATTTTGCTGTTTGATTTGTTTGGAAGTTTGCTGAAGGCTTTGAAGCCTGGTTCGCGGGAACCGGTCAACTGTTACTGGGAGAAAAATAGGTCGACAGAAGGTTACACTTCGGCTTCTACGCAGAAAGCAATAAAGGCAATGATATTAATATGGGAGTTCGACACAAGTTGACTGAAATCGATGCCGATGAACCCGAGGAGGGTTAGGATGAAGGCGTGAAGGGGGAACCGAACCCTTTTTTCTATCAGAGTCAGGGGCACGGCGATCCAGCCGTCATTGGTGTGGAACATCCGGTCGGCGACGGTGGGGGCTTTCAGAGAATGGGTGTCCGGGATCTGGTAGTGCAATCAGACGACATCCATGTCTTCATCAGTGAGGTCAGAGGGGGTATTGGCGTGAGGGAATTTCACCTCGTCAGAGTAATCACGGAGTGCTTTCTAAGTATCGGTCTCCAGTGAGCTGGTAGTTGGAGGGGGAGCCTGACTGCTGGTGGCCACAGTGGTGGAATCGGTGATGATGGCAGTGGGAATGGTGGTCTGAGTAGCAGATGGGGAGGCATCGATAGAAATGATCGGGGCAGGGATGGTGGAAAGAGGGATGGCAGAGATAGGGACGGTGGTGATGGGGACAAAATCAGGGGAGTTGGAGGTGGATGCCATTACTTGAGCTTCGAAAAGTTCCAGGTAGAAATTTCTTGCCGAAAAAAGGAGAAGATTTGGAAGAGAGAGAGAGAGGATTTTTGAAGTTGGTAAGGGAAATAATTGTAGGGGGAAGGGTTTTGTTATGTCTTTTCGGAGGTTGTCCTTGGAATCGAGAAACGGCACATTGATCAGGGATATGATGGGGCACGTGGGGAGTTGAGGGGTTGAGGGGCTGTTGGGATGCTTTGGTGTTATGGACCAGGGGGCTGCTGGGGCAGAACTGTTGGGCCATAGTGATTTAGGCCAAGGCTGGTTGGGTCGTTCCCTTGGGCTCGGCTGATGGGCTGCGGATATGGATTGATTCTGATTGATGGTGGGCTGGACAGTTTGCTTGGTTGGGCTATGATTTATATACTCTTCTATCAAATGTTCTATTTAATGAAATACTGGGGGCAATGTTAGGCTCCGAATATTTTAGGTCCAAGACCCCGGTTCGGACTTGAATATGTTTGGGCCAATTTGGGTCCGGTTAGGGATGTTGGGAGGTAACTCCTAATTATATGGGAATTATAATTATGGGAAGAGGAGCCAGATATTGATTGGACTTCCTATATCTTAGGAGATTTGATACAATCCTATTATAAAGAGGATATACGGGGGAACCCTAATCCAATATAGAGATGAATTCTAGCAGGGATGTGAGAACACTATAAATACATGGCTTGACCCTTCATAAGGTACACACATAATATTACTATTTTCCAGCAATAGAGTTTATTACCTCCATTGTTAACCTTGTTCAGCCTATACTCATTCTCACACCAGAGCTATCCCCCGGCGGCTAAAGCCGTCAAGTTTTCGGTGTTTACCCATTTTTGTTCAGGATTGAACGCGCTTTGGTGATTGGAGCACGTGGACGGATCTTGGCGTTAACAGTAATTATGCTAAATAAGTAAAATCATAAATAAATTAAATGATTGTTTTTAACATTTATTTTGTGTTTTAAAGATTAAAATTTTATACTAATGAGATCTTAATCTAGTTATTAAAACTGAACTCACGTGGCTTTGAAATTTCAAATTCAATTCTTATTTGTGTGAGTTTATATCTTCCTTAATTTATGTTTAACTCTCAAAATAGGACTTTAAAAAAATACCTTTAAATAAGGTTGACATTGAGAATCTACAACTAAAGCTTAATCGGTGGTAATATTTATACTATCGGTTCATATTTTTTAAAGAATGTTAGAAATATATCATTTATATAACAAGGTATGTGATTATATGAGATAGAAAAGGAAAAAAAAAGTAAAGACTGATAAATTACTATTTTATCTTTATCGTTTATATTTTTACATTAGTTAATTAGTCTACATAATAAATTATTTTTTTATAATAAAAAATAAGAAAAAAAGAAAAGAAAAGAAAAAGAGGGAGCAGTAAAATGAACAGTTTTGTCCATACTAATATATAAAGAGGTAAAATGAGGATAATTATTGGTTTGATAGGCCTATTAAGAGCGCAATAATTTATTTTTTGCTAGAATAAATTTAGTCTCAGAAAAATTATTACACAAAATAACTGTTACGATTAGTATATATCATAAGTATTAAACATGCACACTTGATGAAATAAAATTGGTATAATTATCACATTTAAATAATAGAAACTAGTTATATATTAAATATAACATGAAATTGAAAATTAAATCCACACTGGATGGAGTGTCTATGATGCCCTCAAATCTGAGTACTCGCTACTACAAACTTGGTGCTCACTATTCATTCACATCACAACAACTAACTAATAATACAAACTAATTTATATTATTATTACATTATTTACATATTAAGTCATAAAATTCTTAGGTCTTAATTACATTTCATTCAAATACGTCTATTCCAAAATATTATATTATTAATTAACTAATACATTATACTTTTTCTAATCTTTCCTAATTGTTTTGCCTTTTCCCTTATCTTTGGTGCTTGACCCTTCAGGTCCCTCTGCTTTAGCCGTAAATATAATTCGCAAAGTTGAGCAACTAATTTGCTCGACAAGTATAAACAATTTAAAATATTGGAACAGTAACTATAATTGAAACAAATACTGATGATTTAAAAAGAATAGGGTCACATTTGGAAATTTGGAATCAACAAAATGTCCTTGTAAAACTTTAGACTGAGTTCTCAATTCTAATTAAACTAAAGGGTCTCAAAGCTCATCGTATTCTCAAGGGTAATTGAAGTTCAACCGAGTGGTCGTAGGGACCATGAACTATTTTAAATGCTTATTAGTCGTGGGCTGAGAACTCTTCAATAATGCTCAACAGTCACAAAATTGCGAATTCTCCACAGAGTATCATTAGAGGATCGACCTAACAATGCTCTATGTTACACGTAACATCATCTTTATGTTGTATCTTTACAGCATATATCGGTTACCTAGACAACATAATTATCCCCTATTTCTAGGGTTATTCTACTTAGTCATAAATTAGAGTTCGAGCCAAAACAATTTGGATTGGATTACATTCAAATATTTCCAAAGAATCATAAACAATTCAATAATTAAATTGATAGAATGTAACAACGGAGTTTAGCCGAACAAATGACATAAGCTCCTTTTTGTTGGATTGCAGAATTTAGAATATACATACAATCACATGTATATAAAGCGGAAGCATGACATAAATCATATTTAAAAAATTTCTGCAATCCCAGGATCACTTTATGCGATATTATTTATAGAGGAAGGATAAAAAAAATACCTTATGAAGATGAATACTCTCCTTGATTTGATCTTTAAGTCCCAATCCTTTGATCCTCTGCACTTCTTCAAATCCATGGATTAAACGTTAGTGTCGACGTCGGGAAAAAATCCACTAGTCGGGTCACAACCCGGATCTTTCTCTCTTCCTAAGTTATGTCTACCCTTACTCTTTTTATTTGTGAAAAAGGTTTTGAAGGGTTTTTTAGAAAAAGGCCAACATGTATCATGTCGACGATTGAATGTTTTACAGAGTTGCCAGTTGGTAGATTTGAAATGGTTGTACCAACTCAATCGAGTTTTATTTTGAAAAGAGGCCCAATTGCTGGACACTGTCGAAACTTGATCTTTGTAAACAAAGTTTTGAGTTCAGGGGCTTGGTTAAGTATGGGAAAGGTGTTAGGCACCCCACAACTCCCGTGTAAACACGGTACCAAATCTTTTCAATATTTTCCTTTTAAATCTGCAATGTATGTGTGAATGCTGGAAAAATAATTAGGCCTATGTTTGATTGAAAAGCATGTCTATGCATCGTTGAACCTATATACGAAGGGTTTGATTTGATTTGTAAAAAGTCTTTGATTTGATTTGCAAAAGTGTTTGATTTAATTTGCAAAAGCTTCTTTTTTCAATAAAGTTATTGAAATGATGTTTTGAAAGAAGGTTTTCAAGCCCTTTACGCTAATATAGGAATTGAAGCATATTGATACTTTAGTTTTATCTTTTCATCCTTAAGACTCAATTTGAATGGTGATTGTCGGGCTGCGAAGCATCCTCAACCATAACATATATACAAGTGTCGGTCTCCTCATGGGCATTATAGCCATCGGAGGGACTCTGACATGACAAATCATATTTTCACTATATTGAAACCTTAAATCCAGATAACCGTTTTCAGGTATTTTGTATGTATATTTTTGCAAAAAAAACTGGCAAGGTACATTTGTAAAGTGAATTTTGTCCATCGTGGGAATCAGATTCTAATCAGTTTGATCATGAATCCCATGATTCCTAGGCTCACATAGGGAGGCCGATAAACCTGCACTGCTTAAATTTGTACAGAAATATCCAAATATCACCAGACCCAAGGATTCATCAGTAAATCCTGGCTCGCACATGGCCAAAGTATCTCGTTCCCACTAGATAGCGATCTAAGGGCCGCGAGGTAGCTTTTATAACTGAAACTAGAAAAATGCTAGATTTAATTAAATCTCAGTCATTCTAGCTTCCCGGTTCTGTCTAGACCTATTTTGAACCGTTTAAAAGCTAGTGTTGGCGAGATTTAAAGAAATCTAGTTCGTCCATATAAATGTTAGTGTCGATTCTTATCCAATGAATATTTAAAGCAACAATTCAATTAAACTGAGTAAAACAGTTTATATATATATAATTATATATATAAGAAAGCTGTAAAAGGCGATGGGTTTTCACGCCGATGCCCGGACTGGAATTGAAATATATATATTTATAAAAGCTGTAAATAAATAAAGAATGATCCAGGCTTTGACAAAATTTATATATATATATATAAGCGTAAAAAAGGCGGTGGATTTTCACTCCGAGGCCCGGACTGGAAAGTGAATATATATATATATATATATATATATATATATATATATATATATAGATAGAAAAGTAGTCAAACCAGGACTAAGAAGATAACCCAGTATGGTGAATTGTGCAAAAATAATAAAAAAGCCACAGAATGATCCAGGCCGAACTAGAATATAAATATATATATATATATATATACATATATATAAAGACAGAAAAGTAATAAAACCAGGACTAGGAAGATAACCCAGTATGGTGAATGTTGCTTATATATGCATATATATATATATATATATATAAAAGTAGTAAACTACTGCGGATTTGACATCCGGGCTTGACAGAATTGAAAAGTTAGTATATATACAGTTAAATATATACAAAAAAAGCCAAACCCGGACTGGGAAGATAACCTAGTCCGGCGAAGTTACTCAATACGAAGATGCAAATATATAAAAGCTGCTGAAAGCGACGGATCGTCAATCCGAGTTGTAGAAATGTCAGAAAATACGTATAGGTACAAAAATGTACCAAAAGTTGACAAAAACGACCACGAAATCGAGTTCCGGGCATATTTAGAAAATGAAACTTGATATGAAAGTGTATAAAAGTGTGAAGAAGTAATAATAACTTTCTGATCGTAAAAATACTTATAATAGACTGCTACACGGGCTTTTTGCCAAATCGTAGGCTTTAAACGTCCAAATCTACCGGTTATTTTTTGATATGTGGTAGTATGTGGGTATATCTACATGTTAGAGTAAAAAAATTGGGTTTGGAGGACAAGAAAATAGCTGGAAAACCAAATAGGCAGGGGTTCAGAGCGTTTCTGATTTCTTGAAATGAGTTGGGGGTGAGCTCATACATATAGACCCAGAAGCCTCCACTCTACCTACTGCTGCCGCAGGTAGAGGTGCGGCTCCATATGGCAGGGCCCACGTGGCGGGTCCTATTGCATCAAAGTACGTGCACTCTGAGCAATGCGATGTCAAGTTCAAAACTTTCTAACTTTTGATTGGAGCCTCCGTTTGAGGCGTGCTATACCTTTCTGAAAAGCCCTCACCGAGTATGTCATAATGACATGGGTTAAAACATTTTTTGGGTCCAAAAAGACGGGTTCATAACCAGGTCTTCGATTTCCCACAGTTTATCCGTTGAGCTGTCTTGCGCTGTTTGCACTCGGGATCATTGTTATGGTTCGTTCTGACCTTGGTGGCATCAATTCGGCTTGAGTTTGAACGAATCGGCTTGGAGTTGGTAAAATATCCATTTTTCCCCTCTTGGGGTTTCCTTCAGTGTCGGCATGGCCTTTGGTTGACTTCCTGGGGTTGTTTCCAAGATTTGGATCTCATTCGAGTCTGTTTGTCCTCAGTGTTGTCTCTGAGACTGACTTGGTCCCTCCAGGTTTTCCTCTAGAGATGTTATGATGCTTCAGGATTATTTCTGAAGTTGACCTTACCTCCCAGGTTGAGACCGAGGCTGCCCTGTACCCCCTAGGTTGAGACCGGGGCTGACCTGTACTCCCGGGTCAAGACTGGGGTTGACCTGTACCTCCAGGGTTGAGACCGGGACTGACCTGTACCTCCCAAGTTGAGATCGGGGCTGACCTATACCTCTTAGGTTGAGACTGGGGCTGACTTGTACTTCCCGGGTTGAGATCGGGGCTGACCTGTACTTCGCGGGTTGAGACAGGGGCTGACTTAATGGCCCGGTATTGAAACCGGGGTTGATTTGATGACCCGGTATTGAGATCGGGGTTGAGTTGATGACCCGGTATTGAGACCGGGGTTAAATTGACAGCCAGATAATGAGACCGGGGTTGAATTAGAAAGACAATCTTGCCCTCCTACAGTGTTAGTAACAGGGAACACTACAAAAAAATGATAATTTTGCAACAAACGGTTATCGTTGCTAAATGTGTGAAATGTCGTTGTTAAAGGTCATTTGCAACGATTTTTCGATTGTTGCGCAATGTGCGTTGCTAATTGTCTAGTAACGAATTATTTTTTTCGTTGCTGAAAGTGAGATATTTAGCAACGAAATTTGTTTTCGTGTAAAATTATATATCATTTAGCAACGAAATATTTTGTAGCAAAATTATTAAGAAATTATTACTGAAAAACAATTTTCGTTGCGAAATCCGCCTAATTGGCAACGAAAAGAATCTTTTTTGTGCCAACGAAAATGAAATTCGTTGCGTTTGATACACATTTGCCAACGATATTTGTCGTTGCTCAACAATATAGAAATTGTTGCCTTAATTGGTTTTCGTTGCTAATTGTGTACTTTTTGGTAACGATGTTTGTTGCTAAATGTACAAAATAAACCGGTTATATATTAATTTGCAACAAAATTTTGCGTTGCCGTTGGTTTTGTTATGGATAATTATAATCAATTAGCAACGATACTATTCGAAGGTGATTGTTTTTAAAGAGCAACAAAAGTTATTGTCAATTAGCAACGACACTATACGTTGCGGTTTGCTTTTTCTATGCAATGAAAGTTGTTATGATTTGCAAAGATATAAATGTTGCCTTTTCTTTTAATATGTAACGAATGTTAAAATTATTTTACAAACAAAATAAATTATGGCTCAATAACCCCATAACAAATTATGACAGAAATACAAAAAACTCAAATATTATTAATTAAATAAAATCATCAGGTACATGATCATTCATCATCTTTACAATCAACTATCAACTTTGTACCCGTCTTAGTTGACACTATTTGTCATCAAGAGGTTAACACTAGTGCCATTTATAAACACTCTTATCAGAAAGAAAATAATGCTCAGGAACTTCAATCTAAACACACATGCATTCCAAAAGTTCTCAGCGAATCCAACCGACTTCATGCAATACGGAGACCTTGTACGACTTCTATTAATCCGGCTAAATGGCCCAACTATAGAATCCATTAAATACATGTAAATTACCTGGCTCCAAGATTTATATGAATCCAAGTTATCATAATACTCTGGTTCCATCTCCTTCACCTTGTGCAGCTTGCTCCCTGGGATTCTTGTGAAATCATGATGCTAATTGTGATAACCTACACTCCATGATATAAGATTTAAAGGGCCATAGTATGAATAAGTTTCTTGTTATCCCTTGAAGACGTAATGTTCAAAGATGAAATGGCCGGCCATTGGGTGCATACCACCGCCAACTAGAGTTGAGAAGTCTTGTGATTGAGGAAAGAGGCGAAGAAGTAGGCTACCATCAAAATCTTAAGCCAACCTGCATCGTAGAGGAAAGTAGCGGTCCACAGCTGAAGCAAAACCACTAAAGTAATCTACAACACCATGTAAAAAATATTTAGCTAGAACACATAGGCAACCAGTTGTCAAAATTTACAGCACATGACAGTCATCAATGTTTATCAACGAAGTGAATACGCCAGCAGGAAAAGACCTAATCTATTAAGTTCTGCATGAGCTAAGCTCACATTCTTATCAATAAAGAAAACTATAAATCAGTTCGAGATCATTAGTGTTGTTTAAGCCCGCTTCAAAGTTCAAACTATGCATAGATATGTCCTGTACATTGTTGATTAGACATAACAATGAAGCCATTGCAGCATCAATTGTTATGACAATGTTATACTCATGAGTTAACCTACTTGCATCATCCTTGTTTCAGTTAGTTCTCTATTTCTCATTATAGACTCCATGTTTGCCCAACGAATTCAACCAAAAAAAAATCTTAACAAATTAAAAGATAAGTAGCTCCCTCTAAACAATCTAGCACTATGCTCAATTCTAAATTTCCTGTAAAACTCAAAAGAAAGCACACTTTCATAAAATTTTCATGTCCCTCTTACTTTCAAATACTTGAAAGCGATTTAACTATAATGCAAAAATAAATAAAGATTTATCGCACCACACTGCCTGCACATAAATAAATGTTCAGCTTACCTCATATGGTCTGCAAATCATAAGAATTCAATTTATTTAAAACTAAAAACCACACATAAGTCTTCTTTGGAAGGGACCTTGGCTATCCAAATGTACGAAGCAACGAAACGAGAAGGCACAATATATATAGAGAAAGAGAGAGTTAGATCTAAAGTCCAAAAAATTCAAATGTTTATCAAAGGAAGAGCATAACTCCACAAAATCAAGAAATTTAAGTGGAGATACCATCTCATTGGACTCTAGATCCGTGAGATTCCTTAACAGGTGAAATCACCAGAAATAGAGTTCCCATCACACTTTATAAAACTAGACATGGGAGTGTCATGCACTAGGAAAAAATAATATAAATGATTAAATGCTAGAGATTAATAATTATCTCCCACCCAAGTATCCTCTCAAAATCAAATTTGATTACCATCCTCAACCCCATATCTCAGACGATGAACAAAAGAAGTACATCCTGGAATTTAAAAAGCATGATTAATGTTCATCAATTCAAGAGACCAGCCCACACTAAAGCAAAGGAATCATGCAAAGACATTATAAAGTATTTGCATTCAAAAGCTAATAGAAAATGAAGGACCGGAACAGCTCTAATATATGAGTGATATGTTCTCATAGTTATCCATTTCACATTGAATATATTATGTGAACAATCAGATCAAAAATGTTGAGCTAAACTTAAGAAAGGAGAACCTTATATAACTTTACTATGAATGCGAAATGAGAACCTATATAACTTTACTGTGAGCAGGTTTCAAAACTAAAAGATTCTACAACAGACTTCATGAATGCCACTTTAGCCTTTTAATATATGGATATAATTAGTGGTAATATATGAAATATACATATAAAATTGCAATTTTGTTTCTTTGGACCTATACATACAACTTCAGAAAGTTATTTTCCATCTAACATCAGACCATAAATCATAAAGACTATGAACCAATCATGCCTTTAAAAATCATTAATAATTTGTATCTATGTACATCAGTAGCCTAGATATACAATATTTTCATACTTGAATCACTTGATTAGCCTCTTTAGGAGACTTTTTTTGTCCACGACGATGACGAACTTCCATATCTTGCAGTTCTTGATTTAGAGAAGCACACTCAACGTGATGGTAAATGGTAATTTTTAGTAGAAGGTTTTATATTTCTATCATACACATGGGGGGGAAAGCATAAAAGAAGAAAATACACATGTTATTATATACCTCAAGCAGAACGACCTTATGCTCAAGTTCTACTGTCTTTGCGGTTCTCTCATCTGATGTTCTCTGAACAAGTAGTCGTAGATCAGTCAAGATTGAAGAATCAAAGAAAAAACTTGAGATCTTCGCTACAGAAAGAAAAGTATACTACTGTTTGTACAAAAGTCTGTTGCATTATTTTCTCACATTCGAATTATAAAGACAAAATTACATACTGCCTCATAAACATTAATCGCATGGGGGGTGGAGGTTTTATTACATAGTGAATTCCTACTAAACCAGGAAGACATTCCAAATAATGCCATTTAGCCTACTGAATTTTTTTAATAGCATATGCCTCCCAAGATTCGAATTCAAGTTGCTACTGTAATTATTGTTTTTATCTTCTCTACCACTCCATAGCAACAGCCAACAGGGGCCAGCAAGGAGATGATTTGAAAAGATTATAGCATCGCCAATACGGAACATAATAAACTTTTTGTCACTCTAAAGAAACTGTAGACAAATTCAAATGAAAAATTGGCTGCTGTGAAGAGCTACTAGTTTGTATAACAGAGCAGGTATTGTACAATCCAGAGTCTTAAGACAGTACAATTATGCATTTGGGCAACCACATTCCACACAACTCCTTTAATTTAGTTACATGAATGCTTTTGTAAGAAATCTATACAAGGGAAAAAATCTCATCTGGAAATGCATGAAATTTCTTTTTTGCAAACTATCATATATTCATCCACAAAATAAATAAATAAAAGGAAATAAAAGGAAATAGGTTAACAACATAGCTGTAGCTGCATTTCATCTATACATAAATCAACCTAATTTATATAAATATGGAAAAGAGTAGAGGATTTTCTACTTATATTTGATACACAACAACTTGCTAAAAGTCTAAGTGATTTGCTTCAAGCTATATATATTTTAAGTACCTGAATCCTGGCCAGTGCTGCGGATGCATCAAGAGTTCGGTGTTCCAATTCAACTTCTCTTTCCATGGCAGCCTATAAATTTAGACAAATTACAATAGAAGTGATAATAACAATCATAAAACGTAGCCAAAAAATACAGAGAATTGTATAGACACAGACCATCTTGGTAGCATTGTGTGCAGAACGCTCTTCTTCAGCTCTCCATTCTGCAGAAGACAGCTCCTCCCTTAGAGCCTAATATAAGAGCATTCTCGCCGATCTCAAAATTCCATGATAGAAACAACAGATGCAAAAATATCTTTAAATATACAAGCGATGTTCAACACATGAGAGAACGAGTCAACCTACTTGCATCATCCTTGTTTCAGTTAGTTCTCTATTTCTCATTATAGACTCCATGTTTGCCTGGTGAAAAAGTAATAAAATATTATCAATTAAGCTTTCAAAGTTAACTAATAATAGTCACAAAGACTGCATCGATCTATATTATATAACTTTAGGAGGGTAGATTAAATAACCCAACAGTCATTTCGCATAAAGTAAACCAAAGTAGAAAATCATTTACTGCTAGTTCGACATGGAAATGTATGCACCTGTAATGATGCCAAATTTCCTCTTCTTCTTTATCTTCTACTTTGTCTTCATCTTGTTCTGGCTCCGCCTCAAACTTTGTCTCCATTTGGTCATCATCCTTTTGCTCCCCCTCAGATGATGACACTTGTTGCTGCTGCTGCTGCTTTGTTCTTCTTCTTCCTCTTCTTGTCCTTCTTTGCTTTTCTGCTGCTTCTGCTCTTGCTCTTCTATTCTACCTTCATTTTTCTCTCTTGATGCTACCTTCTTGAATGCCTCTTTTTCTCCCCCTTTTTGTCATTAATCACTTGGGAAAGCTGCTGGACATTTGTCATAAGCTGCTCCATCAGGTAGGATGAGTTTCCAACCTCAAGCTTGAGTTCTTGTTGGCTTAGTTCCAGCTGTAGGGAGAGTGACTAATTCAGAGAGTCAATCTTGTCAGAGAGACAATATTTGTTCTTCACTTTCCTTCTTAGCTTGCAGGGCTTCTTCTTTATAATCATTTATAGACTTCAAATAAATTTGATCTTTCTCTTGGAGCTTGAGAGATATATCTGATATTGTGGCTTGAAGTCTGTTGTGAAGCTCACTATCTCCTTCTCCTGACAAGATCTTGGCTTCTATAGCAATGAGAGAGAACTTCTCAACCAATTCTTCAGAGTTCTTCAGTAACTCTTGCTCTTGAAGAGATTGGGCATTTGGTTGAGCAGCCTCCTGCTGAACAGCTAGTTGGACTCCACGATTCTCACTCTTGGACAGGATTTCAGAAGCAGTGAGAATCTGGTAGATAGTTGAGTACCAATTCCTGTTGGAAGATAAAAGAATATCAGACAATATTGCTGGGGCAGAGTAAAACTTCTCAGACTGAGCTTGATCATCTTCAATGGTAGAGAGAAAGGACTCCATGATCACGGGCTTGGTTATGATCCTTTTGCCATCTGAACCTACTATACAATCATAGGGAATGTAGATGTTTCTAGCATGTCGATAGACCTGAAGTGAGACTGGTCTTTAATCAGCTGTGTTGCATATTTCTTTATCCTTGAAAAGTTTTGTGCCACCACCTCTAAGTTGGGAAAGTGTGAGAAGCACCATGAGAAGTAGCTTTTATCAGTAGTGATGGATGCCTTTACCCATGGCATTGAAGGGTAAAACCACCTTATCACATGATCCTTGATTTCTGGCTCATACAGCATAATTGAGGTGTCCAGCTCCATATCATTGATATTGTTGAGCAGATCTGTCGTGAACATTCTCACCACATTTAGCCTTTCATTTCCATAGTTAACCCATCTGCCTGGAATCACATTTCGTGGTTCATCATGAACTTGCACCACTATTCTTTTCTTGAGGAGAATAGGAGAAAGGACATGAAAATCTTCTGGCTCCTCATCCTCAGAACTAGAGTCTTCTCCACTTTCTTCATGTCCTGATCTAGAATCAGACTTGTGCATACTTCCTTCAACTGACTCATTAGTATATTCCTGCATTTGATCATCATTCCCATCATCTTCAACAGAGATAGCCTTCACAGACTCACTGGCCATTTCTTGCTCTTCATTCTTCAGTCTCTTGCTGCTTAATTTGACAGACATTTTCCTTCTTTTTCCCTTAACATCTTCTTCCTTCGACTCACTCTCATCATCACTAAGTTCAATTATCTTTGAAGACGATTCTCCTTTCTTCTTTGAAACTGATTTAGCAATCAGCCTGTTGCTCTTCCTTCATCTTGGGGGTTCATCCACAGAAGATTCAGTCTTTTCTTCATCTTCAGATTTTGAGGCCTCTGAATCATCAGACGAGCTTCTTTGAGGTTCAACAACAAGAGCAGATACTTCTTCTTCAGACTCTGAGTTCTTTGAAACAGCAGAAGGAATTCTTGGGACTTCAGCAATAGGAGATCTAATTTCTTTAGATTTTGGTCCTTCCTCATCAGCAGAATGGCTACTTTGGGGCTCAGCCATAGGACTTACATTTTCTTCTTCATTTTCAGACTTTGCTTCCTCTTTTTTAGATCCTGATTCATTCTTATCAATGGACTGGCTGCTTGAGGATTCATCCATAGAGTTTTCAGTTCTCTTTTCTTCTTCTGACTCTACTTTTTCCTCTTCAGTAGATAGATTTCTTTGGGGAACTGATTGTGACTTCTTCACTGCCTTAGCTTTCTTCTTGGATGACTTTACAGACTTGGACTCTAGAATGATTGAATCTTTAGAGTGTGATATCTCTTCCTCTACATCACTTGCCTTCCTTTTTTTGTAGTGCTCTTGTTACTGCCCTGTGTCATCAGTCTTTTGTTTTCCATTGGATTCTTCTTCCAGTTTACAAATAGCTTTGGAGACAACACCTTTTGACTATTTAGGACTTCACCCTCATCATCCTTAATCTTATTCTTCAGCTTCTTCTTCAGAATGATGCTCAAGAATCTCCCATAAAAAACATTTATTAGTGGTTTGTCTGTTAACTTCTTCTTTTCTTCCTTGTCCAGCCACTTGGACATTAGGTCGAATAGAATGGCTCCAAAGTTGATTTTCTTCTTCAGTACGATTACAGACATAATTCTCAACTCTTGATCGCTCACAGTGTCATGTGCAGTATCCTTGCTTAGTATACAGTTCCCCACAATCTCAGCGAGGAACTCGAACTCTTCAGGAAACTCCTTTTTCTTCATATCCTTCATACTAGGGTTTCTCTTGTAACGCATAATCCTTTTGGCTTCTTCAGTGATGACTTCATCAAGGCTCTTCAGACTTAGGTCAGGGAAACCTAAGCACTGGTTGATGTCTGTAGATTTTAACTTCAGAATCTGACCTTTGACCTTGGTCGATAGGCTCCCAGAGCTTGTATTTACATTGGAGTAGAATTCTTTAATTAAGTCGACGTAGATAAGAGTGTTTGACTCAAGGCATTCAGAGAACCCAGCCTTCTTCACAAGTTCGAGAATATCTCTAAACTTTTTCTCAGATTTCTCGAATCGCTTGGTGCCGAGTTGAATACAAGTGATTACACGCCAGTCTTCCATTTGAAGATTTAGGGAATTCTAGGTTTATGACTTTAAGAGAATATTATGAGATAGCAGGGGTCGATTTGAGGATAGGCAGTTATTTGAGAGGATTTGACTGTTTGAAGGTGATTAGGTTTTCAGTTTGAGTGAGAGAGTGTATAGATTTGACAGACTTGTAGCTTTTGATGAACTCTCGAAAATATAACTGCCACTGATTTGAATTTTCCCTCTTGTAACTGTTCCCTCCATGTTTTAGTGGGACAGTTGTAAGAGTCTGATAGGTCACAATCTGTAACTTCCTTTAACGTGTCAGTTTATCAGATTTGACTTTTTTGCAGTTGACTATTAACTTCTCCAGTTCGTGGAGTGGCCATATGACTTAGCTTAGTACTCCACGATTTCTTTCGACTGATCTACAACCTTTGTGTCTACTTCGATGATCGTAGTCTGCAGCCATGCTTCAGTACACCACTTCTTCATTAGTCTTCAAGAGAGTGGTAAGACTTATAAGCATCTTGTATTCTTCTGAGGAGTTACTGCTTGCTTCAGCAGAGGTTCCTGTGATGCAATCAATATCTGCACTTCTTCTGGGTTAAGGTTACTCAGGAAGGGCCAACCTCTTAGTCCAAAACTAAGGGCCAAGTTTGTCCCTGAGGCGCTTATCAGATGAAGAGCTTTATAGATATGGTGGTAACAATGACATCATATTGGGCTTCTCTACTGGGAAGTTCACTTACTAACTCTGAATATTCTTTGATGTTGGTATTTGTATAGGCTGCAATCGTGGTGTCACCAAGCTCTTACACTATGATCAGGTGTTTGATCATAGGTACTCCATGATTAAGGTGGTTGGATGATATGGTTATCAGTAGCACGTTTTAGGACGTTACTACTGACTATGGATCTTCATTTGGTTCATCAGCCACGGAGTTTTGGGACTCTGAAACTGGGATGTTTCTATTTTGGATTAGCTCTTATTTTTATGAATTTGACTGAAGTGGACTTGATATTGGTTGAGTGGTCAACAGACATGCACCATGGTTGACCTATCCTATAAGCTTATCTCAGATCTTCTAGCAAGAGTCCCACTTCTTCATTTTACTACTTGGGCTTCACCATCTCCATATCTTAAGTTGTTCTTCCTTTACCATTTAAATATCTATCATCAATGAATGAAGAATCTGAAGGATTTGCTCTATTGTACTCCTTTGACATTATTAGTGTTGCTGCCCTTAGCAGATCACTGTTCCCCATAGTTGATACTATCTTCTCAGAGAAGGATGAATTACTCTTCTTCATATGCATTAGTAGCCTTGCATATCTTCTTCAAATTGGGATCTACATGGTTGTATAATCCTCATTGGATCATAGAGAGATATCTTCAGGACTGATCACTCCACGATTGTTGACAAAACTATAAACGTAGTCTATCTCATTCAGGCTTCTGTATCTTCTGCACTCGGAGAGCTTTGCTTTTATGATTCATTCTTCATAACCAATGTTTGATAATCCTTTGATATAAACTTCCTTGATGTTCCTCTTGGGATGATATGCTTTGCATTGATAAGCATAGAAGATCTCTTTTCATCTTGTCATGAATACTCAGCTTCTTTATTGTGATCAACAAGCAATAACTTCATCTACGAGGACTTAGCAATTTTTCAAGAACAGGCTTTGGCATTGGATAATTTGATAAAGAGCATTGCTGAAATGTCTAGAGCTTGCAGCTGGTTGAATCTTTGAGACTGAAGCCATCTGCTTCAGTATTCCTTAGTGTGGTCAGATAGACCAAGTACCTGTAGGTTAGTTAAATTTCTATTTTGGTACCCATGGTTGCTTGGGTCCTGCTAGGTTAGTTTTTCTCAAAATCTCAATTCCACATATTCTTGAATTTATATCATATTAGCATCAACAATCATATTTATGCATATATCAGATTTAGATATGACATTTATAATACATGATGGTGAGTGTGTGTATGATTAAGCGTTTTGATATGACATTCTTTTTCTTTGAGTGTTTCACCCTTTGCTTTGTTATGTTCACAGATTTTGAATGTTACAGAGTAAGAATCAACTCTATTACTTATTTGTATCTGGTTGATTCATGGAGATAATCAGTTTCTAAGAACCTTCAAGATACACCTCTAGCATTGATCATACTCTACATTTTATCAAAAACACAGAACACTGGTTTGTATATATTTACACACATACCAACCCTTCAGCAAGGATTAATTCACTTAAGCTTTAATTTGTCTATGATTAACTTATGGTATATTCCAGACTTCTTTCAAAATGTTATCTTCAACCTAAAATATAGGTGGAGAGAAGTGTACTTTCTCTCTTTCCCTTTTTAGGATGAACATGATCTCTTGATAGAATACTGTTGTAGTACATAAGGTGATGCACTATGATGTACATGAGTATTTATGAGGAATCATACCTTTACACTGTCAGTTTCTTGGCAGTCATTTGTCTTGCTACAATGATGTTAGACATTGATGTGCATATTTTTGCATTCAGTGCTGATAGCTTGTTGCTTCATAAAGCCTTAGATCAATTAAGCACAGTTTTGGAGTTGTGATTTGAGGAAAGTCTTAGCAGCTTAAATTCTTTGCCAACTTTGAACCTCAGGGTTCAGATTCATATAATTTGCCAAAAATATATAGGATAGATTCTTTGCTCTTAATGCCTCTTGACTTCCCATCACTGGCCTGCAGACTACTGATTGACTTTAGACAAGGATTGGTTTTGTTGCTATAGAATTAAAGAACAGGGACCAATCTAAGCAGTTTCAGGTGAATATGCACATTTACCTGTACGCATAATTTTTAACGTGTGAACTGATCTTCATTCACAAGTGGCTTACTACTAAACTAAGTTTAGAACATTGTTTGTGCCTAGGACCAGACTCAAAGCGTTAGCTTTAGGGTATGGCATGAGAACCGTCTCTGATACCAATTTTTAGTTCCCAGAGGGCACACAATAAATCTAGAAGGGGGGTTGAATATATTCTTTTTAATTTCAACATCCTTTCCATTTTATTTTGTATTGCTAAGTAGTTAGCATATGACAAACATAAGAATCCTTTCAAGCACAACGAAATAAGTTAAAAATCCCCTTTATAGATATCTTGTTAACCATTGTTCTAGAGTTAGTTTAGTTGTAAGTGGTTATTACAGTTATAGCAGTTATAGCAGCTATAGGAACATAAGGTAAATGACTGAAAGTAAATGACACAAGGGATTTTAAGTGGTTCAAAGACTCAAGCTCCTAATCCACTCTTTTGCTTCAACAAGCAGGGATTCCACTAAGGAAAGGGTAACTCTTGAATCACAAAGATTCCTTCAAGGCCAGCAGCCTTAGAACTTCAGTTCACTAAGAACTCTTCAAGTCCAGCAGACTTGGAAACTCTTGTACCCTCTGGTACAGCAAGTCCAGCAGATTTGACTTTGATTTAGTCCCTCGGACAAGGACCCCTCAGACCCTTGCTACTTGTTGATGTTATTGTTGGTGCTGAGCTGCTAAGATGACTTGAAGTTTGTTCATCCTTTGGTACTTAGCAGCTTGATGTGATCCTCCTTGGATTCTGCATCGAGACTGGATCACCTTTGATGGACTACTAAGTTGATCATTAAGCTCGACAATCTTGAGTACTTAGCAGTCCATCATTCTTCCTTTGTGCAGCTGATCTTGTGGTTGATGCTTGTCTTGTGACACCCCCAAATCCGGGTACTTCGTTTCCACATGATTTGGTGTTCACTTTCTAATATAACATACATCTACCCAATGAATAATGTAAAATAAACTACAACTTAAATTAGAATAGATAAATCTCCCTTAAAACAAGGGTTACAACCTTTTCAAGATAATCCCGGTTTACTCTAACCCTGACATGAATATAATAAAGTGCGGAAACAAAAACATAGCATTCAAGTCTTATTACAATCATTCGCAATATAATAAAAAAAAACAAGTCTTCAGTTTCTTTGCTTTCCCTTGCCCTTACTCATAGACGGAGCATCAGCATTATCAACCTTAACTGAAATTGTTATTTAATGCAAGAGTGAGCAAACCACAGCTCACTGGAGTTTAACAATAACATAGACATGAAAGGATATATTTAAAAGAATCTGAACAACTTAGCTTGCTTCAATAATAAAGAATTGAATAATAATTCTCTATCAACATTAAAATTCGAATATAAAATTTATCTGAGGGTCATAAGACCTTTGAACTCTTATACTAGGTTATAAATATTTCTATTTAAACTTTTAACAGTCAATAAGACTATGGACCTTAACTCGTACTTAGGGGGATCAGCCCTTTGTATCATGTATTGTGCACAAACATCTTAACGCTATGCGTAGTAGCCTCCCCTAGTAAATAGGGTTGTTCAACTCAGTAATTTGAATCCGAGTCCGCACCAAAGAAAGTTTAGTTTGGATAAGCTTACAAGGGTAATTTAGAATTCACGTTCATCAACTAAGGATTAGTTGAATCGACTTTCAATAATTCATAAATAAAAGAATTATGAATTAACATATGCTTTAGAAGTAAATTTAAAGCAATGAAAATAATAACTAGATCTTACTTGAACAATAAGCTAAGATCATTTCAATTAAATAAACAATTGTCCAATACATAAATGAAAAGGACATTCTTAACAAGAATATATGAACTCAAGAAATTATACAAGGTTAGGGTTTAGAAAACTTGCATAAAATTAACGAGTTTAGGGTTTAGAAGACTTGCATAAAATTAACGAGTTTAGGGTTTAGAAGACTTGCCTCAAGCGCAAGCTACTTAACACAATTCACGTACTTTAATACTTCCTACACATATATATTCAATCACAATAACCTAAATTAGTTAACACGTAACTAATTCACATAAGTGGTTAACCCTCATGGTTAACTCATTCTAATAATAATAATCAACTATCACATAGTTAATTAAATCAATTATGTATTTAACTAAATTATAATTAAACAATTATAATTCAAACACTTAATCAAATTATAATTACTTAAATTATAATTACCATTTAAATTATAAATAATTATAATCAATTAAACCACATCATGCATTTAATTACACAAATTATAATTAATCATGAAATTATCAATTTATAATCCATAATTAAACATGCATAAATTATAATTTAATTTAACATCTAATTGATTAAAATAAATCAACTTCTATACATTATAATTTCACAAAAATTATAATTTAAATTAAATATTTACTCTTAATTATAATTAAGTAACTTATTGTACAATTAAACAATTATAGTTTATAATTTAAATACCATATTAGTTTTTCAAAACTTCTTTTTTCTCAAATTATAACACATGTTATAGCAGCTAGATACATGCTCCTTGTCATAGAATAATTAAACTAAGCTTAGAATTAACATTGCACAAAAACTAAAGTCACTGCCACTGCCACTGCCCGGGACACGGCGCAGCTGCGCCACCTTTAGCCTTGACACCGGCGCAGCTGCGCAGGGGCCAAACCTGCGAAAACCCAACGGCGCAGCTGCGCAGCTGCGCCGCTTCTACCCTTACTGCCTGCGCAGTTGCGCCGGCAGCGGACAAAAACAGAGTAGCTTCGCGAATAGTGCAGAGAAAAGCCAATTTGGCTTAATTCTCTACAATGAATTCTCAATTCAGCCAACAATTTTCATATAAAACTTTACAGAAACAAAGTGCAAAGCTTCTAACATGTTTTGAACACACTAATACATCAATTAGCAAAATTACAATGCTTAATTTTTACAAAAATTTAAAAAAAAATACCAATGTCAGTGTTCTAGATGAAATTGAACACTGCGAATTTGTTTTAAAACCAATTCTCACAATTCCAATCCCAATCAACTAATTTCTAAACATAATAACATATTCCACAATTAATTTATACAAAATCAACAATCAACATATATTTTGATTTCTATGAGAAACTTTATTTTTCCCAGACACTTCAATGTGACTTTTGAAAAACATAAATTCTCCATTATATCATATATATATATATATATATATATATATATATATTCATGAATTAAATAACTAATTAAGTATATCATCACATATAGACATGATATGAACACAATTACATATGAAAACCTATGAACATCATATATACATAGTCACAATTATACAACTTCATGAAAACTCAACTTTTGACAGAGAATAAAATACATGAAACATATGAATTGAGTTCTATAATAATTAGAGATTATAGATAATACCTTTTGTTAATAGATTGAAAGAGAAAGCGATGTGAGTTCAATTCTAACAATTCTTCTTCCTCTTTTCTCTTCTCTGCTCTTCCTTTTCTCTGCTTTCTTTTCTTCTAAGTTCTTAGTTTAGACTTAGGAAAAACTAACGTAGTTTAGATATATTATAACTGATATAATATATGTATACTAATGATATATATGTAACTGCTAATTACTTAATATATATAATAAATACATTTATTATGTAAGTTACAAAATTCAAAAGCCAACTTGGCTTGTTTGGCTACAAGAAAATTAGAAACTAGTTTTACTTGCTTAGGCATGGTTTAGGTAAATTAGGTTTAAGCTAGTGCAAGGGCCCTGTTTGGCAACAATTTTTAAAACAAAAGCAAGGGCCTTGTTTGGTAAAAATCATTTAAAATTCTTTTCCTTTTTATTTTAACAAATCATTTAACATATACTTTAATGTCATATTTTAATCAATTAAATATTAATCAACTAATTTAATCAATTAAAATCTAACATCAATTAATCACATAAAATTTATCACATAATTATAATTACTCGCTAATTATAATTCATGTAACACTTCATCACATCTAATTTAATTCTCTCAATTAAATTAGAACTAAAAATAAAATTAATATACATTAATTAAATTAAATATTGCACATTCATTTAATTAATATATACCCTTAATTAAATAACTCCATAAATCACATAATTTATTTATTTAACTCAATAAATAAATCATATAAAATATTTATTTAATTCAATAAATATTTAAAATTAAATATAAAATCTCAATCGTTACATGTCTTCATCTGATTTCAGCTTTGCACACTTTCACCAGTTGGGGTCTGCTAAGTCTTTGTATTTCTGGTAGACTCCATCTGGTACTTAGCATCCCTTGAATATTGATTGACTGGAGTGCAAATTCGATTCTGCATTCACTTCTTTTCAGCTCTTGTTGTCCATGGTGAATCGTTGAGTGGCCCTTTGGATCTGCTTTCTAGTCTACCACTCTTTTCCTTATCTTCTTGGCCTTCTCAGCTCAGCTTAGATGCCAATCTATTAGGCATTCTCTTCTGTGTTGAGTGAAGCCATCATCAGTTGAATCTATTCTTCAAATCTGCTTCACTTCTACCCTGGTAGTCTCACTGCCACTGAGACATGTTCTGTTAAGCTTTGTAGAATTCGTAGAGTCAACAACTTTCTTCCTTTGAAGCTTCAGCTATTATATACTCCTTCATAAGCTTCCCGTTGGAATATAGCTGTTTGAAGCTATTTGAATTGCCTCAGAGTACCTGAGTTATTTGGTGCAGACTGCTGACTTAACGTGACAGCACCTTTTATACTTTATTGACACAACAGTCTACTATTCCACCTTCCACTTCAGAGATATTACTTTTATGTGTTAGGCTGGTAGTCACCTTTATTTCTCCTTTCTGATTCTCAATTAGAACCATAGGAGTTGTCCTTTCACAGCGATGCTCTCAATCAGCAACGTTCGAATTTCAGTCTTTATATTGAGACTTTGCCAAGGTTTCAATAATCAGATGACTGAACTCCACGATTCTGATGCAGATGACCATAAGCTTGATCGTAGTTTGTCTGTTGAATATTGCTCATTGACTGGTTGAGACAGCACTACGATTATGAGAGTGCTCTTTGGATTGTCAATGTAGAACCTCTTTTCCTTCACTCGTGCAGTACTTCAATACTTCTGCTTGCCTTGGCTTGCATTAAGAACTGACAACTTGTTTGAACGCTTTGGCCCTTCTGGATTGCAAGACACTTCTGATTAGTTATACTCAGCTCTTTCTCTTCATGCAGCATTGTGATCTTCTGTTCACTTTATATAATTAGGCTGAGCCATTTATAATTCTTTTCGTCTATTCTATAGGATGGCCAGTTCGACTGTATGTGCTTTATCAGTTTTTGCTACTCATCTGGCAAGCACCACGATTATGGTTACACCCAAGATCATTGTCTTCTGTTGTTTTGACAGATACTGCATTGTTGACTTCCTTTAGTCAGTCAGTTCATTTATTGTCTTCTAATATTTGTTTGTGGAAGACTTCTCCTGAATGGCTTCACTTCTCAATCAGTTTAGCTGATAGAGTTGGTGCTTTGATCTTCTGATTGCTTGCAGGCCATTCGGTGAGTGCTCTCTGGCTTTTTTCAAGTAGATTACATCTTTACTGTCCTGACTAGAGGCTATATTCCTTGGATACTTCAGGAGTGCTCATTTGTTGAGAATTGTATTGTCTCTACAATTCTTCCTTGGTGTTGTGAGCAGTTGATAGACTTTATGGAAGCCTTAGTTCTGCAGACTACGATCCTGCTTTGGTTCTGTAGACACTACGACTCCGAGAGCAGATCATATGACAGACTACGATTTTTGCCTTAACACTTGTTGTCCCTTGACTGATCTAGCTCGACTATAATTTTTGCCTCTGATATGATCTGTAGACTCCACGATTTCAAGTCTGGCCTACGATTCTTAACTTGGCTTCGACAGGCGCTCGGACGGCACTTAGACAGGCTATCTCCATGATTCTGAATATGACTTCCTCGACAGATTACGGCTTCGAGAAAGTCCTTCTCGACACACCACGATCCTGCCTTGTCTCTCCTGGCAGACTACGAACTTTGAGAGCTACTATCCTTACAGACTACGATTCTACCTTAATAGTCTCCGAGTCTTCCTTGTCTCTCCTGGCAGATTACAAAAGCTGGTGCAGTGCTTGATGATCAGACATGCCTATCTATTACATTTTATAAGATCAACCTAACAAGCTTGATTTTCTATATTTAGTCCTTGTACATCATAATCTTTTGAAGGACTTTACAAAGCTGTTTTGTTCATGTAGGATCAACCTAACACATTTGATCATTTCATTCTAAGTCCTTGCACATATATTCCTACTATCTATTTAAGGACTTTACAGCTTTCATCAATGCAGACATATTTGCATATTCTTTCATTAAGATAATAATCAAATCTTATATAAATAGGAGTAGCATTCTCATGCATATTCCTAACACTTGACTTCCAAGGTTGTCTCTGGAAGTTAAAAGATGGGTTTTCCCTCTTGCAGGGTTAGTAACAAGAATGCAAAATTTTGAGTGTCTATAGATGCCCCTCTTTATCATGTTTATGCAATGCAATGGAATGAAAAGGATAAAGATTGCTAGACACTGGATGTGACACCCCCAAATCCGGATACTTTATTTCCACACGATTTGGTGTTCACTATCTAACTAAAACATACATCTACCCAATAATAAGGAATGCAAAATGAATTACAGCCTCATCATTAAATAAAATCTTCCTTATGAAAAAGGATTACAACCTTAGTCCAAAATTATCTCAGGTCTGCTAACCTTAACATAAACAAATAAGTGCGAAAATAAAATATCATAAACAAATCTTATTACAATCAACATCAAAAGACAACAAGTCTTCACTTGTTCATCTTGCCTTTCCCCTTACTTGTTGACGGTACGTCAATATTCTCGGCTTTAACTGCAAGGGATTATTAAATATGCAAGAGTGAGCAAACAAAAGCTCACTTGGAATACAATAATAATATGACATAACTGAATAACTTTAAAAGATTGGAATAACTTTATTTTCGTCAACAAAAAAGAATTGAATAATAATTCTTTCATCAATATTTAGAATTTTGAATATTGAAATCATCTGAGGGTCATAAGACCTTGAACCATGTCCTAGGTTAGAAACATTTCTATTTAAAACCTTTAACAGTCATATAGACTATGGACTCTTAACTTGTACTTAGGGGGATCAACCCTTCGTACCATGTATTGTGCACAAATATTTAACGCTTTCGTATAGTAACCTCCCCTAATAAATAGGGTTGTTCATCTCAGTATTTGATACAAGTCCGTACCAAAGAAAGTTTGGTTTGGATAGCTAAAAGGAAATTTGAAGTTTCAACTATCATCAACTAAGGAATAGTTGAATCGACTCACAATAACTTAGCATAATTCGATAATATAAGAATTTTGAACCAAAGATAAGCCATAACAATAGACTTCACAATAACTAGTCATGCTTTAGAAATAATTTAAAGCAATTGAAAGATTAAGTAGATCTTGCTTGAACAAATAAGTCAAGATCGCATTTCTTCAATAATAACTTCCATACTTGTTCAATATGAACATTTGAATACAAAATAACTTGTACAAGAATTAACAAGTTAAGAATCGGAACAAACTTGTATAATATAAAGAGTAAGGATTAGATAACTTGCATAAACGTAAAAGAAAGATTTAGGAAACTTGCTCAACATGAATAACAAGTTTAGGGTTTAGAAAACATGCCTCAAACGCAACTACATTTTACAATTACAATTCACTTCCACAATTATCCTACATTTTACATTATGTTTATAACATCAATTAGTACATTACCAAGACGTTTAAACCATTGAACTTCATACCTAAGTTCAACTCACAACGTGGTTTACAACATAAGTCGCTAACTAACCACATACGTAAGTCTAACTCACAACATGTGCATAATAAGCATATAACACTTTAAACTATCATGTCGTACATTATGAAAGTAATATCCAAGTACACACATAATATATTAATATAAGACTTCAAATTATCTTAAACATATCAAAAGTATGTTATCTCATTGTATATTACACTTAATATGCCATCACATTAAGTTAGCTAAACAAGCACTGCACAAAAACTCAACGAAGCATAAATTTTTTCTCCGGACAGACCCTAGCCCAGCTGGGGCGGGTCATCCTAGGCCAAATACCCCGCTGAGACGGGGACCTCCTCTGGTGCCATTGTGCAGAGAAATAAGCCAATTGGCTTATTTCTTCGCACCAAAGTCTGATTTTTATCAACATAATGTACATGAAAGTTTATGAAAAAAATATCTTAGACTCTTAATATGATTTTAACATACATAAATACTACAACACATAATCAAAACACAATTTTCATGATTTTTGAAGAAAACACCATTGTTAAGCGTTCTTGACAAAAATTGATATTGTGAGTTCGTTTTTAAACCAATTCATGTAATTCCAATTGTATTAACTTTATTTCTTAACATATTATCACACTCCATGATTAATTTAAACAACAATTAACAATCAAACATAAATTTGATAATTTAAAAGACTATTTTCAGAACTAGTTCACTGTAAATTACTATGAACATGATTTCTTCATGTTCATCGTATTTACGTGAATTTAACCACTAAGACAACTATATGAATCATATATAAACATGTTATAACACATCACATATAAATTTTATGTTTACATCAATTTTATGAAAACTAATTTTACAGAGAAGTTCTAAACTATGAAAACACTGAAGAACATAATTTAGAAATCATGGAGTTAGGATTATACTCTTTCTAGATTTGATTAGGAGAAAAGATGAAGATGATGATGGTGGCGTGTTTGATTCTCTCAAACTTCCTCTTCCTCTTTCTTCTTTCTCTCTTCTTCTTCTCTTTTCTCTCTAACTCTCTTTTCTTTCTCTGTTCTTCTTTGTTCTTCTAATTCAACTAACGTAAAACTATTTTGTATAACATATAATACATATACTTACATAATATAAGTAACTGACAATTACTTAATATATAAAATAATTATCAATTACTAATTAACAATTAATATATAAGTTACACAAATTTGAATTTAAAAAGCCCGTAAGGCTTGTTTGGCAAACACAGCTTTATTTTTATAACAGATTATTATTAGCTAAGGCCCTGTTTGGCAAAACGAGATTAAAATAAGTGCAAGGACCTCGTTTGGCAAAAACACTTTAAATTCCTTTTTTTATTCTTTTAACACATAGATTAAATGTTACACTTTATTTAATTAAATTTTAACCTTTCAATTTAATTAAATAAAAGCTAACATCAATTATCCATATAAAAATTATCACATAACACTTATAATTACTCGCTAATTATAATTTCATGCAACGATTATCACATAAAATATATCTAATTCAATTATCTCAATTAAATTAGAATCATACCATAAAATCATTACACATCCATTAAATAAAATATTAAATATTCCTTTAATTAATATATTACACTTAATTAAATTACTCCATAACAATCACATAATTTATTTAACTCAATAAATAAATTAATAAAAATATTTATCTAATTCAATAAATATTTATAATTAATATATAAAAATCTCATTCATTACACTAGAAATATAATATATGTAAATGTAATGTAATGCATGATATGTTATGTTATGAATGCTATATACTCTTTTGGGGTTAGTTGCCTCGGTATTTTATCACTGACTGTTCCCGCCACTCCTGCTGGGGATGGTGTTGTCAATGATGGCTTCCACTAAACTCTCTTGATACATACTCGAATAGTAGTTTGCAAAGCTTTCATCACCGAACTTTCTCGATGCTTACTCGAACGGTAGTTTGCAAAGCTTTCATAACCGAACTTTCTTGATGCTACATTGGGTTGAAGCTAATGGTTTTTAAAATGTCCGTCGGTGCTACCAAGACTGATTCTATGAAATGTTGTAGAGAAGTTTTCAGAATCTCTGCTGGGGAGATTTTTCTATGGCTAATACCACTAGACATTTCTAAATTCAACGTTAGGGTTGTCACCAACATTCTTTATCTTCAGATATGCTTTCTAACTTTACCCTTGATGGGGATGTTCTTCTTCGGACGAGTAACCTCATTGGGGATTCCTGATGTCTATCTTGATGATAGTTTACACTAGTGTACATCATCGGATCCTTCCTGATGCTACGTTGGAATTGTCACCAACGGTTTAGATTACTTTCTGGTTGATGCCGACGTTTCTGTCAGGGATAGAATTCTTACTATCTACTCGAACTGTAACTGACAACGATTTGACCATCACCGAAGCTCCTTGATGCCTACCCAAACGGTAGTTTACGATGATCGACTGCATTGATTTGATTTGATACCTACTCTGTAACAAACGAGAATTTTATATTTTAATTTTAAATATTTATTGAATTAAATAAATATTTTAAATAATTTATTTATTGAGTTAAATAAATAATTGATGTGATTGTTGTGGTGTAATTTAATGAAGTGCAATATGTTAATTAAATTGATGTGTAAGTAATTTTGTGGTGTAGTTCTAATTTAATTGAGATAATTAAATTAGATGAATATTACGTGGTATTTGTTAATAAAGATTTACTAAGTTGTTACATAGATTTATGATTTATGAGTAATTATAATTGTGTCGCAATTTAAGTTATGTGACAATTTTATTTAATAAATTGATGTTAGCTTTAATTTAATTAAATTAAAATGTTGTGATTTAATTAAATAAGTGTGGCATTGGAAACTATGTGTTTAATAAGTTATTAAAATAAATTCAAAGGGTTTAAACTAGTTTTACCAAACAATGCCCTTAAACCTATTTTAATTCTGTTTTACCAAATAAGGCCTTAGGTCCTAAAAATCTATTTTTTTAAAAATAAGGGGTTTTACCAAACAAGCCTTATGGCTTTTGAGTTTTAAAAAGTTGTAACTGATATATTATTAATATTGTATATTAAGTATTTGTCAATTATATATTATATGTAATTATATGTATTATATCTATATTGTCAGTTATATTATATTTTATAACTACGTTAGATATATCAGAGTTGGAATAGAAGAATAGAGAGTTAGAAAGAAAAGAGAGAAGAAGAAAGAAAGAAAGAGGAAGAAGCTTTGAGAGAATCAAAACACACCATCACCATCTTCATCTTCTTTCTCTATCAAGCAAAGGTATAATCTAATTTTAATTATTGTTCTTCATTGTTATTCATGTTTTTAACTTCTCTGAAAAATAGTTTTTTATGAAAATCATGTGGTTATGGTTTATACATGTTGTATTGTATATATAAACTATTATATATGTGTTATATGATAATTTAAGTGTTTAATTCATGTAAATATGATGAACATGAAGAAATCATATTTATAGCAATTTACAGTGAACTATTTTGAAAAGATGGGTTCTTAAATATCAAAATTTGTGTTTGATTGTGATATGTTATGTAAATTGATCATAGATTATAATAATACGTTAAGAACCGAACAAAACATGATTTAAAGTATGTGTTTTGACTTAAAAACAGAGTCACGGTGTTGATTTTCATCAAGAACACTTAACAATGGTGTTTTCTTCAAAATCATTAAATTAAGGGTTTTTGATTATGTTTTTTGATGTTTATATATATTAAAACAAGTTAGAAGCTTAAAGTAATGGTTTTATAAAGTTTTATATACATTATATGTGCAAAAATCTGAGTTGGGTGCGAGAAAATAAGCCAAATTGGGCTTTTTCCTACACAAGTTAGCGAACTGGGATTTCCCATAGCGGGGAAACCCGCCCCAGCTGGCCCCTTATAGGAAAAACACTCGCACCGGCGGGGGTACATGCTGAAAAATTTGTGCCTTGTGTTTTGTGTAGTTTTTGTGCATTACATGAAAAGCTAACCTAATGTAATGAACTTGATGACATGTTAATCATACATTGAGATGTTAGAATGATTCATTAATGTATTTCACGTGATTAACTTGTAAGTTAGATACGTTATGTAAACCGTTAATATTAAAGTCTAATAACACGTTCAAGACTGATGATTCGTGATTCGATCAAACTTAGAATTAATTATTGTTGCAAATGTAATGATATGAAGGGTTAACCAATAAAGTGAGTTAGTTGTATGGTAACTAATGTATGTTATTATTGTTAATTACGTGTACGTAGGATAATTATGGAACGTGATAGTAATTGCTAGCTTACGCTCGAGGCAAGTTGTTCTATCCTTTCTTGTTACGTTTATGCAAGTTATTTTATTAAATGTTAATACCAAATGAGCAAGTACTCTAATTTCCATATTGAGCAAGTATATTATTGAAATTTATTATTGAAGTAATGTGATCTTGACTTAATTGTTCAAGCAAGGTCTATTGTATCTTTCAAATGCTTTAATTCTATTTCTAAAGCATGACTGTTGAATATGATGTCTATTGTTATGACTCACAACTGTTTCATAATTCTTTTATTATTAAACTCTTAATTATTGAAAGTTGATTCAACTACTCCTTAGTTGATGATAGTTGAACTCTAAATTACCTTTAAGCTTATCCAAACCAAACGTTCTTTGGTGCGAACTCGTTAAATAAATAATGAGATGAACAACCCTATTAATAGGGGATTACCATGCGAAAGCGTTAAGATGTTTGTGCACAATACATGGTACGAAGGGTTGATCCCCCTAAGTACGAGTTAAGAGTCCATATAGTCTAACGACTATTAAAGGTTTAAATAGAAATGTTTATAACCTGGGACATAGTTCAAGGTCTTATGACCCTCAGATGAATTCTAAATCTTATTCTTGATTATCAATGACAGAAATACTATTCAATTCCATTGGAGTTATTCAGTAATATGTCATCACTATTGATTATTGTTTCAAGTGAGCTTTTGTTTGCTCACTCTTGCATTTATATAACCATTGCAGCCAAAGTTGAAAGAGTTGATTAACTGTCATCCAACAAAGGCAAGAGCAAGATGTACAAGTGAAGACTTGTTCATATACTTGATTATGATATTGTAATAAGACTTAATTCTATTATATGATGTTTTATTTTCCGCACATGTTGATGTTAAGGTTAGATATCCCTGGGAATGATTTGATGAGTTGTAATACTTTTTATAAGGAAGATTTTATTTAGTTATTAAGGTTGTAATTTATTTTGCATTCCTTATGTATGGACAGTAGTTATGTTTTATTTAGATAGTGAGCACCAAATCCTGTGGAAATGAAGTACCCGGATTTGGAGGTGTCACATACTCGAACGATAGTTTGCAGAGTTGACCATCATTGAACCTTCTCGAAGCCTATTCGAACAGTAGTTTACAACAGTCGGTTGAATATACTTGATTTGATACCTACTCAAACGGTAGTTTGCAGAGTTGACCATCACCGAACCTTCTTGATGCCTACTTAAACGGTAGTTTACAACGGACGATCTTCGCTGAATTGATTTGATGCCTCGGCTAGGGGATTTATAACAGATTCCATCATTGGTCTTCCCCAAGGAAGAGATTTTTCTACAGTTTTCATCATCTGATCTTTTTCGATGCTACGCTGGAGTTGTCGCCAACGGTTTGCAATATCAGATAATTTAACCTTTGTTGAAGCAGTTCTCATCGGCTTTCATCATTGGCTCTTTCCCGATGCTACGCTGGAGTTGTCGTCAACGGTTTGCAATATCAGACATTTTGATCTTCGTTGAAGCAGTTTTCAACGGCTTTCATCATCGGCTCTTTTCTCAATTCTATGCTGGAGTTGTCGCCGACGGTTTGCAATATCTAGCGTGCCTGATATCTCTATTGGGGTATCTTTCTAATAAGTTATACCCTCGAACAAATCTGGATACTTTGACGCATTCCAAACCGACGGTTCATAACACCGGACCTTCCCAATGCTTTGATAAAGGCAGTTTTCTATAATTTCTATCATCGACTTTCTAAATACCACATTAGGGCTTATACTAATGGCTTACATGAAGATCTTTTTTCAATCAGAAGTTTGACACCCGAATTCAGTGTTTAAGGCCTTTTCTGCTCAACCGTGTAGCATCTTTTTCCCTGATTTAACTCTTCAGCTTCTGGGAACTCTGCTTTATCCTTAATTGGACCAAATCGAAGGGGGTGGGGCCGACCTTAGGTGGATGCAGGTTTACCTGTGGCAGACGCATGTAGAGCCGCGGCTCTCAGCAGATCTATTTTATTCCCCCCGTGGCTTTCATAAGTCATTTTCAAGTTGAACTATATAGAAAATTCAAAATTCATCTTCAGATCTACTTAGTTCGGGCTACTTTTTGCAAATTCCATCACCGTACAATTGCTCTGCACAACCCTGGTAACGTTTACATTCTTTCTTTTCAAGTTTTGATCGTTAGAACGTTAGATTTCATATAGAATGCTTCTAAACATAATATAGCGAATATGCATGCTCATATGACTTAATAAAAATTATCATACTTTGTAAATTCTTATATCTTACCATGCTGAACATATTGTTGTGAAAAAATTAATTTCTGAGATAGTCATTTAGCGCCTTTTTTTGCCAGTTTATTCATCCTATTTGAGGACAAATGAGCCTGGATTTTTAAATAAATATACACAGTAATTTAGCTGTCATGGGGAGTTTGATTTTGATGTTTTTCATATATATGAAATTCTCATAATTTTGGGTTGGTGTGCTACTGAATGGCCACTTAGTCTTGCCTATATGCATGAGGATAGTCCATTTTACAAAGGAGACTCTAGTGAAATTTTTTCATAAGCCTAAGCATTTAAATGAACATGAAATTTTAACTCTACTAGGGATGTATGTTAAACTAATGCATGCTTTAGGACTTAGATTATGCATGAAATAATGATTTAATTTTATTAAGTTATAAGTTTGAAACTTACCTCACCGTTTCTGAGGTGATTTAGAGATTTGGTTCAGGTTATGGATTTAGACATACCGAGCAGCTCTCGCAGGGTCTCTGCAGGTGTGAGGAGGAGGAGAGCTTCTAATGTCCCTCAGCCTCGTCCAGCCCGGCAGCCTCACCGGTTGACTGAGTCAGTGATTCGTTTTATCTAGGTTGAGAGGCCAAATGATGTGGACGAGGAGGAGGATGTCCCTATCGTGGATCCTGCTCCAGCTTAGACTACCCTGCGTCGGTAACTTCCAGCTATTATTGTGATGATTCCAGATCTTTTGGAGGATTTGAGACGCCATCCTTCGATCTATCTCCACGCAAATGAGGTAACTGAAATTTTCATTTTGGAATTTCTTCCTTTTTCCATTTTCGGGCCTATGGCTTAATCTTGATTTGCAATTTGATGCATGTTCCCGGCTTTACTCAGCCCAGGGGGAACTGGTTTAGTATTCATTCCTTGTACCAGACTCTCCATCCAGAGTACCAGGCCATCATCAACTCTTGGGGTTTCGAGGCCTTCTTCTTTATTCCTCCCCGTCGTTGCCCTTGGGGTTATCTGTGGGCTTTATCTGAGCACTAGTTCCACCAGATCCAGTCTCTCAACTTATCGGACTGTGAGGTTATGATAACAATGATGGACTGACAGTTCATTACGGGGTTAAAGTTTACAGGTGAGCCGGTACCTTTGGTGGCTGATATTTTACCTACTGCCGTTCAATCCCTTTTGGGAGTTCCTACTACGACCCTCAAGGGTCGGACTGTTCGCTCTGGGCCCTTGAGTGTGGATACTACGAGTGGGGCTTTGACTGAGCCTCTGCCTGATGATCAGATGGTTAGAGATCGCATTCTTTAGCGATTGTTCTTAGACATCATCAAGGGTTGTTTCATAGCGGACAACTCCTCGATGGTCTCTTTTGCTCTGGTTAGCACCACTCGGGATGTGGATCGCATTAGGGATTTTGACTGGGCTTCTTCACCTTCGCATATTTTCTTCGTGGGATGCACCTACGCTCTGAGGGCGTGACGGAGGCTTGGCCGGGTTTTTACCCCTTTCTGCTGGTGAGTAATTTCTCTTTCACCTTTTAATTTCTCTCATTTGGATTGCCAATCTTTATCACTGAGGACATTGGATCTTTGCACTTCAAGTTTTTGGCATATGAGAGGCTCTCTTGCCTATGCCTGGCTACTACTCTAGGTCTGGAGACCTATCCGCGAGGACATCGATGGCATTATTCCACCTTACAGAGGTCCCTGTAGCAGAGGGGTTTACTCATTCTCGCTTGCAGTTAGAGCTATTGACCGTTGTTGTTATCACGTGGGTTCTTTACACCCCTGATTATCTGACAGTCGGTTTTGAGGATGGATTCCGGACCGGGGTAGAGTACATATTATTTACTCGTCGGATTCCTCTTTTGACTAATGGAGGCTAGGAGCTCTACTTAGGATAGCGTGCTATCAAGAGCATCACATGAGAGATTTGTATTCCATTCCTTCCTTCTGCTAGGCAACATTGGTCCCTATCTCAGCCAGTTGTAGACATTCCCATGATGGGCTTGGATGGCTTCACATTGTCAAAGGGCCCTCACACTCAGGAGGCATTTATCTCTGGTGAAATCTTCACACTATTTGGGTTCAGACCCGCGCCACTCAGTTCATGGCAGACATGGTTCCTGGGTCTATGATGATGGCTGACTGGATAGCCTGCATTCGAGAGCCTACTCATTTGGATTAGATTACCAGTTTAACTCAGCAATTGGAGCGAGCACAGTTTTTCATCAGGAACCTTGGCAGGGATCCTTTAGAGGCAGATTCTTTTGATCTTTCCAACTCCGGTGCTGGCCCCTCAGGTGGTCCATATTCTAGAAATTTCACTAGTGTAGGTCCTCCTCTCTATCAGCCGAACATCCCTTTTGGCAGAGATTCAGTGACTCAGGATGAGTTGCAACAAGTTGATCTGCTGGGTGATATAGATATCATAGATTTCTTCTGATATGCTTCTCACTATATCTTTTGATAGGCCTCTGTTAGTTGTTGGGTGGTTGTGCCCCATTTCTCGTTATCTCTTTTGATAGGCCTCTGTTAGTTATTAGGCGGCTGTGCCCCATTTCCCTGCACTTTTTATATTTTCATTTTAGTGGCAGACAGAGATGATGCTTTTATTAGACAGTGTATTTAGAAATGTATGATATTTTCTATCTATTGCATCCTATTGTCATTTATCATTATCATTTATTATGATGCATGCATTATATCATGGATATGCATTCATATAGGTGAGTTTAGCATTGACCCCTGGATGGTCTCATGATACGGTTCTACAGATAAAGCGATAGTTGATCAGATGTTAGGGCATTCCATGGCCATTTTAGCTTTCCAGGTACCACTGGGCTTCGTAGACTGCATGCTATCTTCTTGGATACCTGAGCGATAAGTTTTCAGGTTCGATATCTATGAGCTGACTCATACGTTAGAGGAGTATAAGCGCATTACTGATTTGTTGTTGGATTGGCCTTGTGCTAGGATGGCCATCAGCGATATGAGACGGCAGTTTATGACCCTGACTGGCTTGCGGCGTAAAGTCCTCGCGGATGAGATCACTTTAAGGCATGTGGTGTCCATGGATTTCTTGATTGATCGGCTTAACTTGCTAGACAGCTATGTACGGCACTCAAGAGACTTCACTATTATTGCAGGTAAGTGGCAGATTGCATGCGTAGATATTTTGTTGATGTGCATCACAGCTTACTTGTACATGCCGCTATACATGGATCATTTGGACATTGGCCTGATCACTATTATTTTGTTGATTGCACAGGTATTGTTTTACTCATGAGATAGTCATGTCCTACTCTTTTCAGCCGGCTGAGTGTATAGATGCGGCATCTTGGTTGGATTTTCTGATGACGATCGAGGATCCCTTTCGGATCTTTTTATGTTCAAGACTTATCTCTCCATATAGCTTCATTACTCATATAGTTGGAATGGATTATCTACCCTTGGTTGGTCTGAGAGGGGTGACCACATATCATCCACGGGCTATCATGGGACAGTTCTAAGTGCTCCATATTCTTTCAGTGCTTTATCAATGATTTTCGGTATATATCGTTCTTCAATCTTGACTATAAATATACGAATATGAAAGAGCCCGTAACTCAATAAATTAAAGAAAGAGCTCAATAAACTCTAGGTAGCATTCTGGATCTTAGTAACGGAAATAGAAAGAAAAGTACATTAACTTATGTGGTGACGTGTTCTTATAAATTCTTATGTGTCAAAATTAATAACATACCGTTGTCGAAGGCTTATGTGTTCTGGAAAGTGGAAATCCTCTGGAAAAGAATGAAAATTGGCAACCTGAGTGAAATGGAAAGTCATCTCCTCTTATAAATCTGTGTAAACAACTTACAGAAATCCAAGAACTAGAAACAATAACTATAACATATGAATTCATATACCTCCCTAGGGGTAAAGTATCTAAGGCACAGCTCCTTCAATGAAGATGTCTTATCCCTTGTCTGAGGCTGCATGTCATTGTAGTATGGAAAATGTCATGACATAAAATTGCTACGTGTTAAAATTATCTATATGTACAGGGAACACTGTAAATAACTTATGTACATGGTTCAAAGTATCGGCCGAAATATTGATTTATCGGTTAGGTAGTGGTTGAAACCCCGCACCCTTGACACGAATAACAAAATTAGGAATTATTCATGTAAAAGGTAAGTTTTGGCGAAATTTCGGCAACTTGGCATAACGTAGTGGTTTTAGAGCAAATAAAGGTGAAATCATGGGCTCACGGCATAAAAGGGAGAAATCACCGGCGTAAAGGTAACATTCGGTGAAATTTCGACAACTTGACATAACGGTTGTGGTGTTGGACCAAATAAAAGAGAAATCACAAAGTAAAGTGGAGAAACGCCACAAAAAAAATCGAATATATTAAAATCCATAAAAGGAAGATGACAAAAGAGATCGAATCTTTTTCTATAAATTATATTTAAATGTACCTATGTAATTCCTAGTTAAGTATAACTTAAAAAAATAAAAAAATAGTATACTTCAAATGTACTTAGTTAAGTTAAATTGTTCTTAAAATATACTTATATAGCACCTATTTAAGTATAACTAAAAATTAAAAAGACTGTACTTAATATATAATTAAGTTAAGTTAAATTGTACTTAAATTATAATTAAATTGTACCTACATAGTACCTAGTTAAGTACAACTTGAAAAAAAATTGCACTTAAAATATACTTAGTTAGGTTAAATTGTACTTCAATTATAATTAAATGGTACCTATATAGTACATACTCCCTCCGTCCCATAATAGATGACGTTTAGAGTTGTGCACAAGAATTAAGAAAATGATTGTATAACATTAATATAGTATTAATTGTCTATAATACCCTTTACCATATATTTATCTCATATTCTCTCTCATCTGTAATATTTCTAATGAGGGGTAATTTTGGAAAGATTGTGGTTAATCCTCCTAGATTATATAAAACCTCAAATAATTTGAAAAAAAATGAAATCATCTAAAACGTCATATATTATGGGACGAAGAGAATAGTTAAGTACAACTTGAAAAAAATTGAAAAATCGCACTTAAAATATATTTGGTTAAGTTAACTTGTACTTAAATTCTACATAACATGTGTGCTCAACCATTTGAACTAATACATCAATATCAACTTTATTCAAACGTAAAATTGATTAAACATATCTGCGAGATGTTTGTTTTATCATTTGGACAATGTTATGTGCACTAGACAATATTTTTTCTGAACTTAATTGATTCATCTTGTTGTTCTTATTATTTAGAATTTTTTAATAATTTTTTACTTTTTTTGAAGCTCATAACTAGCTAACGGTGCGTAAGCGTATCACCCGAAACCGATACTGCTACCGAATCAAAAAATGACCTTCCGAAACATAAGCCGCTACCGCGTCTTTGAACCATGCAGTTCTGTAGCATAGCATAACAACAAAAGAACCTGCTTATGCAATAACAATAGTAAAAAAGTTAAATCATTTAGTTAAATGGCAGATTGAGTTCACCTAAGTGAATTTGCTGTGACAATCTGGGTCACATGAATTTTTCAAGTAAAAAGAAATGAATTGATATGTAATTATCAAAAGT
>JAINUT010002601.1:0-48475 GCA_020205555.1 Panax stipuleanatus
AGTATAGGGATATGGGGCACAACCCCCCAACTACTAATAGTGGCCTATCAAAATAGGCACAGCCACCATAGCCAAAACAGTGGTCGACCAAAAGATATAGCTACAATTGCTATCCAAAAAGATCAAAAATATCTACACTCAGGTGGTTAACCTGCTCCATCTCCTTCGTGGACACAAAGTATCGACCATCAGGAATGTCAGCGTGGTACAAGGGAGGATCAGCTCCTGTATAACTGCTAGAAAATAGACTGAAAAGGGCCGCTCCAAAGCCAGAAGGATCAAAAGAATATGCTCCTGATGGATCTCGGCCAAGATGCCTGATGAACAAATGAGCTCTCTCCAACTGCTGGGTCAGTCCTAAATCTGGTCCAATGAGTAGGCGCCCTGAGGCAAGCTATCCAGTCTGTCATCATCATAGAACCCACCATATCTGCCATAAATTGGGTAGCACAGTCTGAGCCCCAATACTACGAGGCTCCACCAGCTGCTGAAGGCCTCCTGGCTGTATGGACCCTCTGACAGAGTAAGCCATCTATACCCACCATCTGAATGTCTATGAGTGGCTGACTAGTGGCTAATGGTGCCATGCAAGAGGAATAATGGGAATACAAATCTGCCCCATGATGTATAGCACACTCTCCTAAATAGTGCTCCCAACCTCCCTCTATCAAAAAAGGGACTCTGCAGGTCAACAATACAAACTCCCAGCTAGTGGAGCAGCCTCCCTCAAACCCAACAGTCAAAAGTCTGAGGTATATGGGATACATGAATCTATCCAGCTGTCAAAAGCTCCAGCTGAAGGCAGGAATGGCTGAATCCTCAGTTACAGGGACCTCAGTCAGTGTGGAGTGGTGCCAACGCCATCCCCCGAGGATAAGTCTCCAGGCTTAAAGTGGTAGCAGGACGAAGGCAAGGAAGCTTCTCATATTCCATAACTGGCCATGCAAATATCAAAAGTCCTCAGTAACCAGACTGATAAATGTAAATACAAAAATCAAAAGATACAAGAAAGATGTACTTACTAGCAGGAATGGGTAGAACCCTAGCCAAGCCTCCGTCACACTTCTGAGCACATACGATGTCTTTAAGAAATAGGCAAAGGTGTAGGTACCCCAATCAAAGTTACTAAGGTGCTCCACATGTCGATGGCACTGACCAAGGCAAAGGACACCATCACGAAGTTGTTCGCCAGAAAATAACCCATGATCACCAAAAACAATCGCCTCAAGATGTGACCCTCTGATCATTAGGCAGAGGCTCAAGCAAAGCCCCACTTTGGGCATCTATGCTCAAGGGACCAGATCGGACAGTCCGACCCTTAATCGCCATCGTAAGATCTCCCAGCAAGGACCGAATGGCAGTGGGCGTAATGTCAGCCACGACAGCACTGGCTAACCCTCGAACTCTATGTCGGTGATGAACCTCAAGTCCATAGGGGTCATTATCACCTCACTGTCCAACAAGTGGAGAGACTGAGTCTGGTGGAACCAGCGCTCAGATAAAGCCCTCATAAAACCCCAGGGGCACGACGGGAAAGAATAGAAAAGAACGCCTAAAACCCCAGGTGTCAACAATGTCCCTGTAGTCCTGGTGCAGAGTATAATATAGGGAATGCACATTAAAAAAGTTCCATCACAGGCTGCATATAGCCCGGAACCTGCATTAAAAGCCACTCATATCAAAACACTGTTCCCAAGAATGGAAAAAGTAAGAAAGAAAATCCAAAAATAGAAAAAGCTTCAGCCACCCCTCGTTGGCATGGAGGAACCTCGAGGGATGATAACTCAAATCTCCCAGCAGATCCTAGACTAGCACAATAATGCATAGGAGCTCCATACGTGGGCCTGAGCTGGGGCAGCAGTAGCAAATGGAGCCTCCTCATCGTCTATATCGACCGGCGCTCATCTGGGGCTGGATGAATCGCTGACTTATCTAACCTGTGAGGCGGCCGGGTTGGCCGTGGCTGAGGGACATCAGAGGCTATTCTCATTCTAACACCTGAAAAGACCCTGCTTGCACTACCAGGTCTATCTTCGGTCCATAGCCCAGACAAAGTCTCCAAATTATCTCAGAAAGGGTTTGGTAAGCCTAAAACCTATGGCTTATTAATTTAAATCAGTACTTATTGCATTTCTAAGTCCTAAAACATGCATGGGTCAATTAAAATTGCCAGTATAGTCAAAACTGCATGTTTTCAAAATCTAAATCCTAAAAATGCATGGGTCAGTAAAAAATCCCCACTAGAGTCAAAACTGTATATTATTAATGCTCGGGCTTTTTGAATTTTTTTTGCCAGTCTCTTTTGTAAAATGGACTGTCCACATGCACACAGCATGTCTAGGGGGCCATTCAGTAGCACACCCTTTCCAAAAATAGAAATAGTCCATATTTATAAAAAATATAAAATAAACTTCACATGGTAGCCAAATTACCATAGACATTTTTCAGTTGAAAATCCAAGCTCACTAGGCCTCAAAAAGGATGAGTAAACTGATCAAAAAGATCAAATATTGTCTGTCTTAGAATCTGAATTTTCTTACATTAAAACTTGCATTGCAGTAAAATATGCATACTTTTGAAGTCAAAAAAATTTTAACAGGTCATATAGGCATACATTTTTGATACATTGCCTTCAAAAGCACCCTACGTGGTTTACATACTTTTAACGATTAAAACTTGAAAAGAAAGAATCTAAATGTTAGCTGAGATGTGCAAAACGTGTAGCCGCTGACAGAATCTAAAAAAAGCTGCCTGAACTTCGTAGATCTGAAAAAGAAAATCGAATTCCGTTTGAAACTCGAAACTAAAAATGAACATATGAGTTCCCCGCTGCCCCATACAAATCCGCAGAAAGGAGTGGGACCACATACGGTTGCCGCACCCCTACCTAATGCTCCCTAGGGTGGGCCTCGCCCCCTCCGGCTCGGTCCAGTTCGAGTTAACACAGAGTTTGTATGAGCTGAAAAGTCTAATCTGAGAAAAATCGATACGCGATTGAGTAGTTTGTCCTGAAATCCTGCTTTTAAGCAGCGAATTACTGACATAGATGGGAACTTCATGAAAGCCAGTGGTATTCATCCCGAAGCAATGTCTAGGGACCAATGATGAAAATTGCTAAAAAATTACAAAAAATTACCACTCTCTAAGCGTCGGGTACTGACCGATGACAATTCAGCCGTTGGCACAACCCCAGCGTAGCGTCGGGTACTGACTGATGACAATTCAGCTATTGGCACAACCCCAGAGAAGAGTCGGGTACTGATCAATGACAGTTCAGCCGTTGGCACCACCCCAGCAAAGCGTCGGGTACTGATTGATGACAGTTCAACCGTTGGCACAACCCTAGTGAAGCGTCGGGTACTGACCGATGACAGTTCAGCCATTGGCACAACCCCAGTGAAGCGTTGGGTACTGACCAATGATAGTTTGATAAGTGGTCTTTATGACCACTTATTCAGATAGTAACCAGCTTGTTCTGTTGCCGAAACTCAAGTACTTTTGTGCTTTTCACGTGTTTCTCCTTTATTTTGTAGATTTTATATTTAGGAACTCTCTCGGTGCTTTTGAGGCCAAAACTATGCAAAGAATGCTAAAAAGATTGATGGCATGACAATGGAAAGAAGGCAAGCGACCAAATAGGAAGGAAATGCAATCCGGACATCGCTTGGGGGGTTTATGTTCATTTCATGTTCTTGGATTGGAGCTTAGTTCATATTGTAGAACGTCTTCTAAGCTTTTCGGAACATCTTGAATCATCCCAATCGGAGTTCGGAGGCGAGAGTTATGCCCTGTATACCAACGAACGTCAAACTTCACGGTTTTGGGTGTTCATGCACAGCTGTCAGTTGGAGCTCAATTTCAGCCTTCATCCATCCATTATTTCTCAACGCTCAAAGAATGAAAGTTGTAGAGCTATTTGATAGCTTAGATTTGACAGGTGGCAGGCCTCGTAACTCCTCCCGGATCAAAAGTTATGGCCGTTTTACCAGAGGACTCTGCAGCAGAAAAGTGCTGGCGCGGGCGCGCGAATTTTAGGCTATTTTTGGGGGCGGCCGCGCCAATCTTCAGCTATGCCAGACTTGACTTTTTAATTGAATGGGACTTGGCTTTTGATTGGGATATAAGGGGGCTCGTTTGGGGCAAGAAAGAGCATCATATATTGGCCCTAAGCCCTAGCTCTATTTTTTTTCCTTTACCTCTTGTTTAGTCTAGATTAGGAGTAGATTAGAGAGTAGATTAGTGTTAGATTAGGGTTTAGTTAGTTAGTTAGTTTCCAGGGTTAGATTAAGTTTGAAGATTGAAGCAAGTGGATTCCATTGGAGATTCAACAAGGAGCTCGAGCACTCAGATTTGCTATTTTCTATCTTTTGAATCTCTTTGCTTCCTATTTGCAATCTTATGATGTATATTCAACTTGTGGATGATATGTTTGAGTCATTTATGACTTAGACCTTATTTTGAGGTTCCAATGGAATCTAATGAGTAGTCTATGTTGATTTATCTTCCATGTTGGTTCTTATTGATTGCTATGTGATTGTCTACTGCGATTTATGCTTTCATTGCTTAATTGAGTCATGACCAATTACTGTGATAACCTATGTGGACTTGAAAGATGAAGTGTAGGTTTAGATCTAATCGTAGTGGCAGGAGATTGTACTTTCACATGACGTTGGACGTATGATTTGTGCTTAGGATAGACATATATCGAAGCGCCGCTCGTAGTCAATAGAGAACTTGACCTTTTACCCTAATTATTTGTAAATCACATAGACATATAGTGGTTTAGGTAATGTGGGTGTGCACGTGCGTTCTATCATCTATGGATTGCACGTGATATGGATTAGGTGCATCGAAAGATGGCCTTCTGTCACTTTTGTGTTCTCGGCTAGCAACTGTAACTATTAATTTGACCTAATTGGAAGTATGTTGACTTAGACGAATCATTAGGGGAAATTGGAATCTCTTATCTTCATTATCTGATTCTACCTTAGGATTGCTTAGTTTAAGTTTAATTCCTTGCCTAGTTAACTTAGCTTTAATTCCAACTCTTTATCGCCCATTTAAATAAGACCGAAATGCTAGTGCTTTGGCAACCTTTTATCCATTAATTCCTCGTGGGAACGATATCTTTACTTACTCTTTATTACTCGCTGGCCGTGTATACTTGCGCGTTAATTGACCGATAAATCGGCCAACAAAGTTCAACCATTGGCAGAACCCCAATGAAGCGTCGGGTACTGACAGGTGACAGTTCAACCGTTGGCACAAACCCATCAAAGTGTCGGGTACTGACCGATGATAGTTCAGCCATTGGCTCAACCCCAGTGAAGCGTCGAGTACAGACCGGTGACAGTTCAGCCGTTGGCCCCACCCCAGCGAAGCATCGGGTATAGACCGGTTACAGTTCAGCCGTTGGCTTAACCCCAGCGAAGCGTCAGGTACAGACCGGTGACAGTTTTGCTGTTAGCTCAACCCCAGTGAAGCGTCGTGTACAGACCGATGACAGTTCAGCCGTTGGCTAAACCCCAGCAAAGCGTCGGGTACAGACCGGTGATAGTTCAGCCGTTGGCTTAACCCAAGCAAAGCGTCGGGTACAAACCGATGACAGTTCAGCCGTAGGCTCAACCCCAGCGAAGCGTCGGGTACAGACCGGTGAAAGTTCAGCCATTGGCTCAACTCCAGCGAAGCGTCGAGTACAAACCAATGACAGTTTAGCGTTTGGCTCAACCCAAGCAAAGCATCGGGTACAGAGCTATGATAGATCAGCCGTTGGCTCAACTCCAGCGAAGCGTCGGATACAGACCGGTGACAGTTCAGCCGTTGGCTCAACCCCAGCAAAGCGTCGGGTACTGATCGATGACAGTTCAGCCATTGGCACCAATCCAATAAAGCATCGAAAATAATTCGGTGACGGAAACAATATAATAATCCATCCCCACAAAGGACAGATGATGGAATCTATTATACACATCCTCAGAGGAAGCACCAAGAAGGATTGGTGATTCAACCCCTTGTTGCAAACTACCGGTGTAAATTATCATCAAGATATGCATCGGAAGCATCCACTAAGGTAATTCGATAAAAGAAATATATCCCCAACGGAGAAAGCTTTAGAAATGTATAACGGCATCAGCCGAAGAAAAATATGCCTTATGAAGAGTATCGACAGATGTGGGAAACCGTTGGTCTCAAACTAAGGTAGCATCAATAATGTCATCCCCATCAGAGTCAACAAGGCTATCGCGAATAACGTCATCCCCAACAGAAAGTGACAAGAAAAATCCGTTATAGTTTAACTCTGATATCCTACCAGTAACCGTATGACAATGCTGCCCCAAGGGTTATCGTGAATGACGTTATCCCTAGCAGGGAGTGACGTGAACCTTCAATGATAATCTTAACCCTTCACAGGTATCTAACATTCATCACATATCATCCCATGCATTGCCTTGCCTTTGCATTTGCATTTCTAGTGTCTAGCAATCTTTACCCTGTTCATTCTATTGCATTGCATGAACATAATAAAGAGGGGCATCTGTGGACACTCAAAATTTTGTTTCCATGTTACTAACACTGTAGAAGGGTAAAACTGTCTTGTCAAATCAACCCCGGTTTCAATACCGGGCCATCAAATCAACCCCGTTCTTAATATCGGGCCATCAAGTCAACCCTGATCTCAATATCGGGCCATCAACTCAACCCCAGTCACAATACCGAACCACCAATTGAACCCCGATCTCAATATCGAGCCACAAATTCAACCCTAATCTCAATACTGGGTCACCAATTCAACCCCGATATCAATACCGAGCCATCAAATCAACCCCAGTCTCCACTCGGGAAGTACAGGTCAGCCCCGGTCTGAACCCGGGAGGTACAAAGCATCCCCGGTCTAAACCCGGGAGGTACGGGTCAACCCCGATCTCAACCCAGGAGGTATAGGTCAGCCCCAATCTCAACCCGTGAGGTACAGACCAGCCCTGATCTCAACCCGGGAGGTACAGATCAGCCTCGGTCTCAACCCAGGAGGTACAGGTCAGCTCTAGTCTCAACCCGGGAGGTACAGGTCAGCCCCGATTTCAACCCAGGACATACATGTCAGCCCTGATCTCAGTCTGGGAGGTACAGGTCAAGCCCGGCCTTAACCTGGGAAGTACAGGTCAACCCCGACTTCAACCTAGGAAGTATAGGTCATCCCCGATCACAACCCGGGAGGTCAGGTCAACTTCGGAGACAACCCTGAAGCCTCACATCATCTCTAGAGACAAGCTTGGATAAACCAAGTCAGCCTCAGAGACAACCCTGAGGACAAACAGAATCGGCTGGAATCCAAACCTTGGAAACAACCTCGGGAAGTCAGCCGAAGGTCATGCCAGCACTGAAGGCAACCCCGGGAGGGGCAAACTGATCATTTTACCAACTTAAAACCGATTTGGTCAAACTTAAGCAGAATTAATGCCACTAAGGTCAGAACGAACCAGAACAATAATCTCGAGTGGAAATAGTGCAAGACAGCTCAACGGACAAACTACGAGCAATCAAAGACCTGGTTATGAACTCATCTTTTTGGACTCGGAAAATGTTTTATACCATGTCATTGTGCCACTCTCGGCGAGGGATTTTCGAAAAGGTATAACACGCCTCAAACGGACGCTCTGATCAAAAGTTAGAAAGTTTCAAATCTGACCTCGCATTACTCAGAGTGCAAGTACTTCGATGCAATGGGACCCGCCACGTAGGCCCAGTCACGTGGAGCCGCACCTCTACCTGTGGCTGCCGTAGCTAGAGCTGCTTCTTCTAGGTCTATAAATATAAGGTGACCCCCAGCTCATTTAATAATCAAAAACGCTCTGAACCTCTGCCCGTTTTGTTCCTTAGCCCTACTTTTGTCCTCCAAACCCAAATTTTTTCACTCTAACATGTAGATACACTCACATAATACCACATATCAAAAATTAACCGGTAGAAATGGACGTTTAAAGCCTATGATCTGGAAATAAGCCCGTGTAGCAGTCCATTATGAGTATTTTTACGATCAAAAAGTTTATATTACTTAATTGCATTTTTATGCACTTGCACGTTAAGTTTACTTTCTGAATATGCCCATAACTCAGTTTCGTGGCCGAATTGCTTACATTTTCGTACATTTTAGTACATAAACTCATTTTCTGGCATTTCTACAACTCGGATCGTCGATCCGTCGCTTCTAACAGCTTTTATATACATGTATCTTAGTTTCTAGGAACTTCGCTGACTGGGTTATCTTCCCAGTCCGGGTTTGGCTTTTAATGTGTATATTAACTGTATATATACTAACTTTTCAATTCTGTCAAGCCCGGATGTCAAAACCGAGGTAGTTTACTTAAATATATAACTATATATCTATATATATATACATATATATAATTTTTATGACTTATTTGGGCCTGAATTTATACTTCATGGCCTTTGTATTGCTTTAATATATATATATATATATATATATATATATTAACTATATATATTATTATTTACATTCTAGTTTGGCCTGGATTATTCTGTTGCCTATTTACTGCTTTTATAAATATATATATATATATACTTCCATTTTCTGTCTGGGCAAATGATAGAATGTCCGTCGCCCTTTACAACTTTATATATATATATTAATTCAGTTAAACGTGGATCATTCTGTGGCTTTTACAACTTTTATATATATGTATTTCTATTCTGTCCAACCTGAATTATTCCGTGGCCTTTTACGTCTTTTATAAATATATATGTATTTCCATCCAAGTTCGGGACTCGGAGTGAAAACCCACCGCCCTTTACAACTTATATATATATATATATATATATATATATATATATAGATATAGATATATATATATATATATATATATTTCAATTCTGTTCAGCCTGGATTATTCCGTGGTGTTTTAAAGCTTTTATAAATATATAAATATTTCCATCCAAGTACGGGTCTCGGAATGAAAACCCACCGCCCTTTACCGCTTTATATATATATGTCAATTCTGTTCAGCCTGGATTATACCGTGGCTTTTTACAACTTTTATAAATATATATATATATATATATATATATATATATATATATATATATTTCCATTCCAGTTCGGGCCTCGGAGTGAAAACCCACCGCCCTTTACCGCTTTTATATATATATTTCAATTTTGTTCAGCCTGAATTACTCCGTGGCTTTTTATCGCTTTTATAAATATATATATATATATATATATATATATATATATATATATATTTGCATTCTAGTCCGAGCATCGGAGTGAAAACCCATCGCCCTTTATAGCTTTCATACATATATAATTATATATCTATTTCTTTACTCATTTTGACTAAACTACTGCTTTAAATATTTATTTGATATGAATCCGCACTGAAATTTCTGCGAGCAAACTAGATTTCGTTAAATCTCTCCAACTCTAGCTTTCAAACGGTTCAAAATAGGTTCAGACAAAACCGGGAAACTAGAATGGCTGAGATTTATTTAAATCTAGCCATTTTTCTAGTTTCAATTATGAAAGCAACCTCGCGTCCCTTAGATCTCTATCTAATGGAAACGAGATGCTTCTACTATATGCGAGCCAGGATTTACTGATGAATCATTGGTTCTAGCAAAATTTGGATGTAAATATATATTTTTGTACATATTTAAACTGTGCATGTTTTTATTGGCCTCCCTCTGTGAGCCTAGGAATCGTGGGATTCATGATCAAAATGACCAGAATCTGATTCCCACGATGGACAAACCTCACTTTACAAATGTACCCTGCCGATTTTTCTTTAAATTTACATCCGGAAGACCTTAAAACGGTTATTCGGGTTTAAGTTCTCAATATAATGAGAATAATGGTTTGTCGTGTCAGAGTCACTCCGATGGCTGTCATGCTCATGAGAAGACCGACACTTGTATATCTTCTGTGGTCGAGGATGCTTCGCAGCCCAACAATCACCATTCAAAATTGAGCCAAAAGGTTGAAAAGATAAAAACGAAAGTGTTGATATGCTTTAATTCCTATGTTAGCGCAAGAGTTTGAAAACATGCTTTCAAAACATCATTTTAATAATCTTGTCTAAATAAAGAGACTTTTGCAAATCAAATCAAACCCTTCATATATAGGTTCAACGAAGCTTGTCCATGCTTTCAAACCAAACAAACATAGGCCCAATTTCTTTCAGCATTCACACACACACATTGCAGATTTAAAAGAAAAATATTAAAAAGATGAGGTACCGTGTTTACACAAGAGTTGTGGGGTGCCTAACACCTTTTCCACACTTAACCAAGCCCCCGAACTCTAAACTTTGATTTCAAAGATCAAGATTTTACAATGTCCAACAATTGGGCCTCTTTTCAAACAAACTCGGTTGAGTTGATACAACCATTTTAAATCTACCAACTGGGGACTCTGTAAAACGTTCAAATCGTCGACATGATACATGTTGGCCTTTTCCTTCAAAACCTTTTTCACAATAAAAAGAGTAAGGGTAGACAAAACTTAGGAAAAGAGAAAGATCTGAGTTTGACCCGACCCGAATTTTTTCCCGACGTCGACACACTCTAAGGCCCATACTGGAATGTAAATATATATATATAAAAGTTATGAAGGGCGACGGATCTGCCATCCTATACCTAGAAAGAAATGTAAATATATATATATATATATAAAAGTTGTAAAAGAGCCACGGAATGATCCAGACTTGACAGAAAAGTAAATATATATGTATATATATAAAAGTTGTAAAAGAGTCATGGAATGATCCAGGCTTGACAGAATTAAAATATATATATATATATATATATATATATATATATATATATAAAAGCTGTAAAAGAGCCACAGAATGATCCATGCTTGATAGAATTGAAAAATATATATATAAAAGCTTTAAAGGAGCCACGGAATGATCAATGCTTGAATGAATGTAAATATATATATATATATATATATATATATATATATATATATATATATATATATAAAAGCAGTACAAGCCACGAAATATTCCAAGCTTGACATAATGAAAATATATATATATATATATATATATGTATAAAAGCGGTAAAAAGGCCACGAACTTCCAATCCAGGCCAAACTAAAATATAAATGTTAATATATAAAGTTAGTATATATATATATATTAAAGCAATAAAGGCCACTAATTTAGCAATCCAGGCCAAACGAAGTCAATTTTTTTTATATATATATAGTTATATATATAAAAGCAGTAGCTACCACGGATTTGCAATCCAGGCTTGACAGAATTGAAAATTAGCATATATATAGTCAAATATATACATAATAAAGCCAAAAAGGACACGAGTCAGCGACCCAGTCCCGAAAAGTTAATATATATATCTATATATATAGATATAAATATATATATATAAGCGATTAAAAGCCACGGATCGACGATCCAGCTGTGCAAAGGCAAGAAAATGCATATATGTACTAAAATGTACTAAAAAGTACGCAAAAAAACGGCCATAAAACTGAGTTTTGGGCCAAACCAGGAGATGCAACTTTACGTGCACGTGTATAAAAGTGTAATGAAATAAGAAACAAGTTCTGATCGTAAAAATACTTGTAATGGACTGTTACACGAGCTTTTTGCCACTTCGTAGGCTTCAAACGAGCGTTTCAACCGGTTAATGTTTGGTATGTGGTAGTATATGAGTATACCTACGTGTTAGAATGATAAAATCTAGGTTTGGAGTACTAGAAGTCGGGCTAGGAAATGAAATGGGCATTTTTTTCTTCTTTTTTTGCAAGGGGGAACTTTTATTTAAAGTCCAGATGGAAGCGGGCCTACCGATAATAACCGCGTGTCTACTTGCGACTCCACGTGGTAGGGCCCACATGGTGGGTCCCGTCGTCTCTAAGTACGTGCACTCCGAGCAACGCGATGTCAAGTTCAAAATTTTCTAACTTTTGATCTGAGCGTCCGTTTAAGGTGTGATATACCTTTTCGGAAAGCCCTTGCCTAGAGCGTCACAATGACATGGGACTAAACCTTTTCTGAGTCCAAGAAGACGGGTTCATAACCAGATCTATGTTTCTTCGCAATTTGTCTGTTGAGCTGTATTATGCTATTTTCACTCGGGATCACTGTTATGGTTCTTTCTGACCTTGATTGAATCAATTTGATTTGATTTTGACTGGATTGGCTTCATGTTGGTAAAATGACCATTTTATCCCTCCAAGGGTTATCTCATGTACTGGCACGGTCTTTAACTGTTCTCTCAGGGTTGTTTCTGAGGTTTTGATCCCAGCCGACTCTTATTATCCTCAGAGTTATCTCCGATACAGACTTGGTTTCCCAGGGTTGTTTCTGGGGATGATGTGATGCTTTGGGGTTGTCTCCAAAGGTTGGATTAATCTCTTGAGGTTGTCGTCGGGGTTGTCATCGGGGTTCTTGTACCTCCTGGGTTGTCACCGGGGCTGCTTGACATCCCGGTATGGTTACCGGGGTTTCACTTGACATCCTAATAGTGATCGAGGTTTGACTTGACATCCCAGTATAGTGACCGGGGTTGAGCTTGACATCCCAGGGTTGTCACCGGGGCTGCTTGACATCCTGGTATGGTTATTGGGGTTTCACTTGACAACCTTGTAGTGACCGGGGTTTAACTTGACATCCCGGTATAGTGACCGAGGTTTAACTGACATCCCGGGGTTGTCACCGGGGCTACTTGACAATCCAGTATGGTTACTGGGCATCTCTTGACATCCTGGTGTGGCCAGGGTTTGATTTAACATTCCGGTATAGTGACCGGGGTTAAGCTTGACATCCCGGGGTTATCGTCATGGCTGCTTAACATCCAGGTATAGTTTTTGGGGTTGCGCTTGACATCCCGGGGTTGTCGTCGGGGCTACTTGACATCCCGGTATAGTGACCGGGTTTGAGCTTGACATCCAGGGGTTATCGACGGGGCTGCTTGACATCCAGGTATGGTTACTGGGGCTTCACTTGACATCTCGGTGTGGCCGAGGTTTGACTTGACATCCCAGTATAGTGACCGAGGTTGAGGTTGACATCCCGTGGTTGTCGTCGGAGCTGCTTGACATCCCGGTATGGTTACCCGGGCATCTCTTGACATCCCGGTGTGGCCGGGGTTTGACTTGACATTCTGGTATAGTGACCGGGGTTAAGCTTGACATCCCGGGGTTATCGTCAGGGCTGCTTAACATCCTGGTATAGTTTTTGGGGTTGATCTTGACATCCCGGGGTTGTCGTCGGGGTTGCTTGACATCCCGGTATGGTGACCGGGTTTGAGCTTGACATCCATGGGTTATCGTTGGGACTGCTTGACATCCCGATATGGTTACTGGGGCTTCACTTGACATCTCGGTGTGACCGAGGTTTGACTTGACATCCCAGTATAGTGACCGAGGTTGAGGTTGACATCCCGGGGTTGTCGTCGGAGCTGCTTGACATCCCGGTATGGTTACCGGGGCTTCTCTTGACATCCTGGTGTGGCCGGGGTTTGACTTGACATCCCAGTATAGTGACCAGGGTTGAGCTTGACATCCTAGGGTTGTCGTTGGGGCTGCTTGACATCCCGGTATGGTTACTGGGGCTTCTCTTGACATCCCGATGTGGCCGGGGTTTGACTTGACATCCTAGTATTGTGACTGGGGTTGAGCTTGACATCCCGAGGTTGTCGCCGGGGCTAATTTTGGTTTGAACTTCCAGTGGTGTCTCTAGAAAATAAAAGACAATTTTTCCTTCCTGCAGGGTTAGTAAAAGGAATGTGAAATTCGAGTGTCTACAGATGCCCCTCTTTATCATGTTTATGCAATGCAATAGAATGAACAGGATAAAGATTGCTAGACACTTGAAATATGATAGATGTACAAGTAATGCAATGCGTGGCCTGATATGTTATGAATGTTAGATACCTTCGCGGTGATGGTGCTATCAATGACTGTTTACGTCATTTTCTGCTGGGGATAACGTCATCTATGATAGCCCTTGGGGAAGACTTTCTCTCGGCTGATCCCGTTGGATATCTCTAAACTCGACGTTGGGGTTATCACCAACACTTTCCGCCTTCAGATAAGCTTTCTGACTTCCTCCGCTGGGGATGTCATCTTTTACTGAGTTATCTCATTGTAGATTCCCGATACCTATCCTGATGATAGCTCGTATCGATTTACATCATCGGACCTTTTCGATGCTACTTGGAGTTATCTCCAACAGTTTAAATTACCATTTAGTTGTTTCCTACGTTCTTGTGGATGCCTACCCGACTGATAGTTTACACAAGTATATTGACCTTGACTAGATTCCGACTCAAACGGTAGTTTGCAGGGTTTGACCATCACCAAACCTCCTCGACGCCTACTCGAACGGTAGTTTGCAACAGTCAGTTGACTTACCGATCCTTCTTGGCTCTCTCTCTCTCTAGGGATTTATATAACAGATTCCATCATCTGTCCTCTGTGGGGATAAACTTGTATGTTGTTTCCATCACCGGCTCATTTCCGATGCTTCACTGGAGTGATCGCCAATGGTTGATAGTGTCAGACTTTCTGAAATTCGCTGAAGTAGCCTTCAACGGTTGATACCACCAGACTGTTCCTAATACTTTGCTGGAGTTATCACCAACGGTTAATCCATCATTCATTCTGACCTTCGCTGAAATGGCCTTCAGCGGCTGATGTCACCGGACCGTTCCCGATGCTTCGTTGGGGTTGTCACCAACGACTGATCGTGTCAGACCTTCTTACCTTCGCTGAAGTAGCCTTTAATGGCTGATATCACCAGACCATTTTTGATGCTTCGCTGGAGTTATCGCAAATGGCTGATAGTGATTCTTGAACAATCTGGACGTGGGGGTATTCTTTCAGACAAATCACACCCTCGGATCGACCTGGAAGCCCTGATACAGTCAAAACTTGCCTTTCATACCGTCGGACGTTCCCGACTCCCTGACAGAGGTAGTCTTCAGTAGTTTTTTACAATTTTTCAGCAATTCTCATCATTAGTCCCCGAATATCGCTTCGGGATGATAACCGACGTTCATACGTAGGATTTCAGGCCAATCCGCTCAATCGCGTAGCAGTTTTTTCTTAGATTTGACTTTTTAGCTTCTGTAAACTTCGTTTCCACTCAAACTAGACCAAGCTGGAGGGAGTGGGCCCCACCCTAGGGAGCCGTAGGTAGGGGTGCAACAGCCGCAGGTGGGGCTGCTCCCTCCTGCGAGTTTAAGTTGAGCTCCCGTGGCTTTTCAAATTCATTTTTAGTTTTGAATCCTAATGGAAATTCGATTTTCTTTCTCAGATCTACGGAGTTCGGGCAGCTTTTTTTAGATTCCGTCATCGTACAACGCTCTGCACATCTCTGGTAACGTTTACATCCTTTCTTTTCTAGTTTTGACCTTTAGAATGTCGTAAACCACGTAGTGTGCTTTTAAACATAATGTATCAAATATGACTTGATAAAAAATTTTAGACTTAGTAAATATGCATCTTTTACTGTGCTAAATATTTTGATGTAAAAAGTTTTGATTTTTGAGACAGTCAATTGACTCCCTTTTTGATCAGTTTACTCATCCTTTTTGAGGCCTAGTGAGCCTGGATTTTCAACTAAAAATGCCTGTGGTAATTTAGCTACCATGTGGAGTTTACTTTTGATTTTTTTTCATAAATATGAACTATTTCTGTTTTTGGGTAGGAGTGCTACTGAATGGCCGCTTAGTCATGCCTGTGTGCATGCGGACAGTCCATTTTACAAAGGAGTCTCTGGCGAATTTTTTTCAAAAGCCTGAGTATTTAATAAACATGCAATTTTGACTCTACTGGGGATTTTGGTTGACCCATGCATATTTTGGGACTTACAAATGCAGGAATTACGGATTTAATTTAAAAACCCACAGGTTTTATGCTTACCTCACCCTTTCTGAGGTGATTTGGAGACTTTATCCAGGTTATGGAGCCAGATAGACCTGGTAGTGCCAGCAGGGTCGTTCCAGGAGTTAGACAGAGGAGAGTCTCTGATATTCCTCAGCCACGGCCGGCCCGACAGCCTCGTAAATTAGCAGAGTCAGTGATTCATCTGATCCGGGTTGATCCGTCGGTAGATATGGATGATGAGGATCTACCTTTTGTTGATCCCATCCAAGGTCAGGCTCCACGTACGGAGCTTCCAAGTATTGTGGTGCCACTTCAGGAGCTTCTGGGAGATTTTAGGCGCCATCCATCGAGATACCTTTATGCCAACGAGGTGACTGAAGTTTTTTTTCTAGATTTTCTTTCTTTTTTTTGCCATTTTTAAGGCACAGGCTTGATCTAGATTAGCTTTTTGATGTAGGTTCCTGGCTTTACACAGCCTAGAGGGAACTGGTTTAATGCCCATTCCATATACCATACTCTGCATCCTGAGTATCGGGCTATTGTTGATACCTAGGGGTTTCAGGCATTTTTTTCTATCCTTCCTAGCCGTTGCCCCTGGGGTTATATGAGGGCTTTGTCTGAGCGCTGGTTCCACCAAATCTAGTCTCTCCATTTGTTGGATTACAAGGTGATGATGACACCTATGGACTGGAGGTTCATCACCGGCATAGAGTTCGCAGGTGAGCCAATGCCGGTTGTGGCTGACATTTCACCTACTATCATTCGGTCCCTCTTGGGAGTTTCTATGACGGCCATCAAGGGTCGAACGGTCCATTCTGGTCCCTTGAGCATAGATGCCCAGAGTGGGCCTTTGACTGTGCCTCTGCTTGATGATCATCTGGTTAGAGATCGCATCCTACGACGACTATTTTTGGTGAACATCAGGGGTTGTTTCTGGTAGACAACTCCTCGACAGTGTCTTTTTCCCTGGTCAGCGCTACTCGATATGTGGAGCGCCTCAGTGATTTCGATTGGGGTACCTACACCTTTACCTATTTTCTCTGAGGGATGCGCATGCCCTCGGAGGGTGTGACGGAGGCTTAGCTAGGTTTTTAACCATTCTTGCTGGTGAGTACATTTCTCTTGTACCTTTTAGTATTCCTCATTTATGTTTGTCAATCTTTATCACTGAGGACTTTTGATATTTGCATAGCCAATTTTGGGCATATGAGAGGATTCCTTGCCTACGTCCTACCACTACTCTAGGCCTGGAGACTTATCCTCGGGGACAGCGCAAGCACCACTCCACTTTTACGGAGGTCCCCGTAGCCGAGGGATTCACCCACTCCCGCCTGTAGCTAAAGCTATTGACAGCCGAGTCGATCTCGTGGGTCCCTTATACCTCAGACTTTTTGACAGTCAGGTTTAAGGATAGCTTTCCCACTGGTCGGGAGTTTATATTATCCACCCGTCGAGTTCCATTTTTGACAAAGGGAGTTTGGGAGCTCTATTTAGGAGAGCGTGCTATTAGGAGCACCACAGAAGATATCCGCATTCCCTTTGTTCCTCCTGCTTGGCATCATTGGCCAGTAGCTCAGCCACTCATAGACATTCCACTGGTGGGCGTAGATGGCTTCACCCTGTCAGAGGGTCCTTACAGTCAGGATGCATTTCACAGCTGGTGGAGTCCTTGTACCATTGGGGCTCAAACTCATGCTACCCAATTTATGGAAAACATTGAGCCAGGGTCTATGATGATGACAGACTGGATAGCTTGCCTCCGAGATCTGACTCATCTAGACCAGATTATCGAACTGACTCAGCAGTTGGAGAGGGCACATTTGTTCATCAGGCACCTTGGCCGGGAGCCATCCGAGGCAGACTCTTTTGATCCTTCCAGCTCTTGAGTGGCCCCTTCCATATGTCCATTTTCTAGCAGCTTTGCATGTGCTGATCCTCCCTTGTATCGATCGGACATTCCCACTAGCCGAGACTTTGTGACTTAGGAGGAGCTAGAGCAGGTTAATAGCCTGGAGACAGATATTCTTGATCTCTTCGGATAGCTTTTCTCGCTATATCTTTTGATAGGCCTCTGTTTAGCTATTGGGCTGTTGTGCCCCATTTCTCGCTATATCTTTTGATAAGCCTCTATTAGTAGTTGGGCAGCTGTGCCCCATATCCCTGTACTTTTTATTTTATATTTTATTAGCAGACATAGATGATGTTTGCAGTAGATAGTTTATTTAGATATGCATGATATTTTCTATCAATTGCTTCATTTTTTATCATTATCATTATACATGTATTATGCCATAGATATGCATTTAGACAGGTGAGTTCAGATTTGACCCCTGGATGATCTTATAATATGATGATATAGATGTCGTCATATACGGTCAGCCGTATTGAGCACTCACCACCATCCTTGGTAGAATCCTCATTGAGGTCGTGCTAAGACAGTCTGCCCTATACTGCTAGAGGGACAGTAGATCGAATGTTGGGGCACTCGTGGATGGAATTATATCCTACTGGATACCTAAGAGACAGGTTTTTTGCTTTGGACTCCACGAGTTGACTCCTACCCTGGAGGAGTATGAGTGTCTTACAGTATTAGCACTAGATCTGCTTTGCGCTCGTAAAACTATCAGTGACATGAGAAGACCATTTATGACGGTGTAGGGTCTGAGACGCCGAGTTGTCATGGAGGATCTTATTTTAGGATATGTGATATCCATTGACTTTCTGATCGATTACTTCGGCCAGCTAGACAACTACGATCGACACTCTGGGGATTTTATCATTTCGGTAGAGGAGTGTCAGTTTGCCCGGGTAAACGTCCTGTTGATGTGTGTCATGGTTTATATATACGTGCCATTATATTTGGACCATTTGGATATTGACTTGATGGTTGTGGTACGTGTCCTCAGACAAGGTAGTACTATTTTGCCAATGATACTGGCTGAGACCTTGAGGCCTACTACCTTTTGCAGCACCCATCCCGAGGGTTTATTTAGAGGTAGCTCTATCCTGCTGTATGAATGGCTCATGACACATTTGCGTTCGATTGGCACCTTTAAACACAATGGGTATTACTTTACCCATGAGATAGCCATGTCTTATTCCTTTCAGCCAGCGGAGTGTTCGGATGCAAGCGACTTGGTCAACCTTTTTATTAGATATTGAGCATCCATTTTTGATTTTACCATGCTCAGGGCTTGTATCCCCTCACTCATGTAGTTAGCATGGACTATTTTCCATTAGCAGGATTGAGAGGGGTGACCACTTACCATCCATTGGCAGTCATGGGTCAGTCCGATCAGTTCCAAAGCCTTCACCAGTTTGAGGGGACTGTTGATTAGCGGATATCAGCTTCATCTCTATCGTCAGCCGACCTGATCAGGATTTATGAGTGTTGGACTCATAGGGAGAGCTTTGATTTCTCTACCAGCCATCCGAATCGCTCTACAGAGTATTCGATATGGTTGGAGGCCGATATAGAAGCAACTGCGATTATCCAGTTAGATCCGATCATAGATTCAGATCAAGAGGAGCCTATGGAGGATCCTGATTCTCCTACTGAGGATGAATTGTTCACCGGCTTGACAGCGGCTTTAGTTAGTGACCCTCCGAGCATTCTTACCGGTACAAATCCAGTTATTGCTGATTCACTATCTCGGATGACTTTTGAGAGAGATCAGGTTAGGGCATTGATGTTGACAGCCCTTTCTAGTAGAGGCACAGCTTTTTCTATGAGAGATAAGGCTCGAGCTACTCGGGATGTAGCATTGGTTGAGAAAGATGAGGCCTGATCTTTTTGGGATGCAGCTTTTGATGAGAGAGATGAGGTTCGCTCTACCCGTGACACAACTTTTAAGGAGATTGAGGAGGCATTAGTTTCCCGGGATGCTGCTTATGCTGAGAGGGATGAGGCCATAGCTACCCGGGATGTCTATATTACAGACAACACATCACTCAAATCGTACACAGACAACCTGGTTGGAGAGATGAGTGCTTTTATAGATGGCCACAGCAGTACTATGGAGATGGCTGTGGATGTTCTTGCCTGTATGGAGCCTGAGGGTATTGAGCTTGCAGCTGCTCCTCCATCTTCAGAGAGAAATGCCATGTTGGCACTGCTATCATGCTTGGCCAAGGATTTATAGACTAGCTTTATTTTTCCTTCATATACTAGATTAGCCATATTTGTCATGTATAGGACACAGTGTATATATCAAACAGTATTATATATCAGAGAAATATATTTGATTCACTTCCCTGTTGGATATGTGTTGTCATTGCTGAGTGATTACCACTTCTTTCATGACTTGTTGTTGTTGTATAATAAGCTTACCCTTCATGGACTGACATTGAGATGTCGGAGAATATTTCAGACGGGCCTGTTGACCAGGGGGACTTGATAGAATTTGGGTTTTATCAGGTTTCGGTATCTTAGGACTGGTTTTTAGTGTTGTTTTTTCTTGATGGTCACACCGTACCATGAATGGCTGCCTACGTACTACCTGGTGGAGGGAGAAAAGGTCATTCATAGTTCAAGTTTTGTGTGAAAGGTTTGAGAAGTGTTTCTTTTGATTCTGATTTGATGGGGTTTTGAAATTTTTTTATTTGGTTTGATCGCACCAGGAATGGCTGCCTACGTACTCCCGGGTGGAGGGAGATCAGGTCATTAATAGTTCCATCTTCTAGTGAAAATCAAAATGATTTGATTGATTCGTAGGACCAGGGTGATGGCTAGCATGTGTTTTAGATATGGTACCTTTTCACGGTGTCTGAATTGATGATTTGGGAAAATCACTCCCGCCCATTTCTTGTAATCTGATAGCTCCTCCTATCAATACTTCTTTGACAATAAAAGGACCTACCCAATTCGGGACGAACTTTCCTTTTGCTTCATCCTAGTTGGCCGAGACTTTCTTCAATACTAAGTTTTTTTCCTTGAATTATCAGACTCGGACTTTCTTGTTGTATGATCGAGCAATCCTTTGCTGATATAACTTCCCATGGAAAATGGTTGTAGCCCTCTTCTTATCTATCAGGGACAGCTGGTGGTACCGCTTTTGTAACCACTGATCTTCTTCCATCTGAGCGTCTATTAAACTCTCAAGGACTCCATTTCTACTTCTATGGGCAGTACTGTAATACCCGAGAATTTCCATATATTATTAAATAAATATATTAATGGAAATGAGAATTTATTTGAATATAAATGATTTTGTGTTATGAGATGAATTAATTCAATTATATATAATTGAATAATTATAATAATTGAGAAATTGGTGGAGTTTGTGATAAACTCGTTGATTGCCTTGTGTGGCACAGTGACGTAATATAAGAATGATTATATTAATTTAAGCGAACAATTAATCTATATTAATTGTTAATCGAAGAATATTAATTAACTGTTATAAAATACTAATGAGGATTGATTAATAATATGTGATTATTATTGCAAGAAACATAATAATAATGAGCAACGTGTTTATAAATATAATAAGATTTATATCAAAGTGATAGTTAATCATATAAAGGTTAATTAAATTGTTATGGAGGTTAACAATTATATTGATTGATGTAGGATATATGTATATTATTAATTAATATTCAATTTATAAGATGAGAAATTATATGTGCAAGCATGCGAATTAAATGTATAGTAACTATATGTTATGATATGTGTAGGTGACAAATGATGTGTGGATATACATTAAAATAATGTATCATGGATCTATTATAAATAATTGTTGAGTAATACAATTTAATAATATATGATATAATGTAATGTGGTAGTATCCGATTATATTATATCGGTAAGATAAAATGTACATAGATTATATGTATTCAAATTGCATTTATTACATTATGGGGAGAACATTGTAATTATAACCTAAGAGTACATATAATATATAATATAAGTGTAGCATATAGTCCATTTGTAAGAATGCTGAGATTGGCTTGGCTTGTCCCACTATAATAGTCACTCTCCTTTCCCTCATTCACGTGCACAGCCATTATGGCCTAAGCCTATTGCTTCTCCTTAAACTCAGTAAATTTCTATAGCCTTGTAGCAATGATGAGCAAGGGAGTGGTTTTAATGATGGATTCTAACAACTAAATACCTACCATTCTATAACCTTCATGCAATTTGACAACCCGTTAGTTTGATTTGGGAGTTAGAAGCTTGGACTGTGTATTCATTCTTCTATATAAAGGAACTCCCTGCACCTTCATTTCATTGCTGAAATATTTCTAAGAGAAGAGAGTATACTGTGATTGTCTGTTCAGAAGGAATTTCTATAGTAGCATCAGCAAGCTTACTCCATAACAGAGGTATAAATCCTCTTCGTGTCTTCATTTTCATTTTTCTGTCAAAAGAACTCCATTGTTGTTTTATGAGTTTTGTTGAAATTCTTGATTATGCCAAATTGGTTCATGATTGGTTTGTAGAACCCTTATATTGTTGTTGTATGAACATACACACATGATGGAACCACTAATAGTCTTTCATTTCCATTGTTACTCTTCAATTTCTGTAAATACATGAAATTCGTAAATTAGTTAGAGTTCATGAAATTGGGAATTGATAATTGCTATTGACTGTTATATAAGCATATATGTATGTGTTAGTAAGTTAAACAAGGATAATATCTGGGTAAATCGATGAAATGGGAGGTTTTGGGTCGGTTTTCGCTGCAGTCTGAACCCAGAAAACTGCCTCGACGCCGCAGCGCCGTAGCCCGCGCCGCAGCGCCACACGCGCCGCAGCGCCGCACGCAGCGCCACTCGCGCCGCAGCGCCAGTAGTAAGCTACTGTTGCCGCGCCGCAGCGCCAGCCTCTGTGTTCAGTTTTCTGCATTCTGCAACAAAACTGTTATGTACCAATTGTTTGATTTTTGTTTAAACAAGCATGGGAGCATGATTAATACATATATATAAACCTAATGAGGCAATGTAAGCATGTTCTAGTATATTAGCATACATGGTTAACCAAACGACACATAGTTTGGAAACGAATTTAAAGTTTCATAAACGACGTTAACATATATAAAGCATGTTTACATACTGACCTTGCAAGCACGTTAGTACCACCTAGAGACACATGAAGTGCATGTTAGCTTATCTATATTGGTTCCGTAATAGAATGTGAACATGTGAACCTAACTAGTTCTCATTCCTAACAAAAATATAAGTTTGAAGGTGGATATGATCATGTAAATGCTATATAGTCATTTTGATGTTATGAGCATGTTTAGATAACTTTGAAATATATGAATGAAGCCTTAACTTGTGTTTATATAGTTCGTAAGGAAGCATGAACATGTTAGGCTCTATTAGTAAGATTCACCAATAGAAATACAAGCCTTGCACATGGGCATTAACACGATACGTGGAGATTTAAATTCTGATATTTATGGACACATGTGATAGTACTCTTAGACTCATTCATGTGTCATGAACATATATATACCATGATTGGTTGCCGTGATTAAAGTTTAGCATAAACAAAGCATGTTTTCAAGATAATAACAATGCTAGCTACATATATGCAATACGAGTACTCATGAGCATGACTAATACAAGTTATATGAATATCTTATGTGTTTAAAAGCAATCATGTTAGACCATATGAGTTCGTGTCCTTGAATGGCTTTAAGTATTAACTTAAGAACCTATACCATGTACGATTGGATTTGGAAAAGTTATACAAGCATGAAAGTATCCTTTAAATATGAATACATGCTACGCGATATTATATGATGTTACTTGAACCCAATTTTGACGGTTAACTTAAGGAGATGCCGTAACTTGCTAAAATGAAATATATTTAGTATTGATTGTGGTCTTATGTGATATTAATAATATGCAAGCGTGTTTGCTAATTGTTGAGATCTTATATAATATGAGAATGCGTTTATACTCTAAAGAAGGAACGTTAAGGATAGAAATTATATTCTATATAACTGTGTAGCTAGGTAAAACTTAGCTTATGTGTTGATCGTATATTCAAAGAGAAAATGTGAAGTTAAATTATATGACTAATGAATATCATATATATACGTAACTGTATTACGATAGGAATTCGAAAGTGTTGATTGCTTTTCGTGGATAAACTACGCTAAAGGCAAGTTCTCTTACTTACACTCTTTTAAAGTGCAAGTATCGTAACCGACGCATTTACTTTATGCAAGGAAATCTATGATTGTGAAAGTTTCCTAACTTATACTCTTTTGCTATGCAAGTATCCTATCTTGTGTATTGCGAACTAGTTTCCTATTTAATCGGTTGAATCGAATTAGCATACTTGAACTCTTATTTCATTAAAGCTATTATTCATGTTGAACTTAGTATTGTTTTGAATATTGTGAAAGTGTCTATGCCACTTGATTCGGCTAGACTTATATTATTGAAAAGCGACCCAAACTAATTGATTGGTGCGGGATCTTGTATTTGATTGAGAAGAACAACCTTCTTTGAAGGGAATATATAATTGTCGGAGAACCGACGTGCACACTTGAGTATGGTTGATTGTTATGCATAACAAGGGTACTTTAGGCTGATCACCTGTTGTACCTGTTTTTGTTGGATTTTCAGTTTATTACTGTCAATTCTAGTAGAAGTTCATAGTCCGTAGTGACTACTCAGTATTCAATTATTTGAAATCTTGAATTGACTTATTATTGAATCATATTGATATTATCCTGTCCTTAGCGACTGATATTGAGAACTGCTGATATTCTTGTTATTCTTGAACTATCAAATCTTGTTATACCCTTTCGAGAATTGAGAATCTTATTACTCACCCTTATTGTATATTACTTGCTGGGCAATTTGTGCTCATTCTTGCTTTCCCTAAAACATTTCAGTTAAGGCAGAGCATGGTGAACCTTCGGGCGTTGATAAGGGCAAGGGCAAAGCTACCAACTAGCTTATGTCTGTTATGTTTTAAATATATTAATATTGTATGATGATGATGTAGTAAGACTGGATTTGATTATGTTTAAGCTTAAGTTAGATTATGTAATAAGTCGTTAACTGATATTATTATGTAATCTATTAAGTACTGTAGGTTGCGAGACTTGGGGGAATAATTATAATAAATCATTGTAAATTATTCTAGAATAGATTTTCCGCTGTGATCGTATGGTATTTAATTATTATTATTGTGATGTATTACCATGAGCACGTGATGAACCGAATTCGAGAGACTAAGTGGCGGTCCTGGAATTTGGGGGCGTCACAGGTTGGTATCAAAGCCGTAGTTATAAACCTTAGGAACGAGTGTCCTTGGACTATAACTTAGGTGAACTTAGAAGTTAGGAAGGAGATAAAACTCATATAGAGTTTTCCTTGAGAGACTTAGTCTGTTATGAAATGTAACTTCATTCTATACAATGAACTTATATTTTGTTTAACATTCTAATGGAGATGCTATTTCTTGTCTTGTGTTTGTGAGTGTAGGATGACAGACACAGGGGTACCTAGTAGAGTTGCAGAGGAGGAGCCCAGGGATATACACGTAGTATACGAGGCACCTCTAGAGGCTACACCAGTGCAGGCTGTTGCACCATTCGAGTCTGACGACGAGGACGAGATTGAGATAGAGTCTGATCCAGAGGAGGAGCCGATGGAGGATGAGCCAGTAGAGGACTCTGATGAGGCTACTATAGAGGAACAGATGTTAGGCGAGTACGAGGAGCGTATTCTAGAGTTAGACTGCAGAGTCCAGGAGCTGGAGGCAGAGGCCCACGAGAGAGAGTCTGAGTTCCAGAAGCTGAGGGACGAGGACCACCAGAGGAAGCTGGCTATGCAAGAGTTAGAGGTGGAGATTGCCTACCGTAGGGAGGCAGGGATCCAGATGGGGACTCTATTTCACAGGTCGGTGGCTAGGAATGTAGATTTGGCAGAGAAGCTAGAAGAGGTTGAGTAGAGGGAGGTGAGTGAGAAAATTGAGAAAGAGGCACTCCGTACTCAGCTAGAGTTGGAGGTGATGGATAGGTTACACTTCGAGGAGAAGTGGGAAGCGTCCAATGAGAGAGCTGACGACCTTGAGGACGAGGTCAGGTGCAAGAAGAGAAAGATGAACAAGATGGGGTATGTGTTCCGTTCAGCTTTTGAAAGGGTGATTGATGGTGTGTACCACTACCCGACAGAACAGGGACAGACTCTACATACCTTGAGCCGAGAGCTGGTTGCGTATATAGCACAGTTGGAGTACAAGAGCGCAGTGGAGCGCGGGATGATGGAATGAGATTTCCTTAGTCAGTCTAGTGGTAGTACTAGTTGTGTCCTTATGTATTATATATACTATGTTGTAATCCCGATCTTTTGTGTAAGATGTGGGATGATGATGTAAACCCCGAGTTAGCTTTTGTTAGAGGGGTAGTATGGTAGTAGGTTGGTATATTCCCCGTCTTTTGTGATATTAGGGGATATATGTGATAACATTTATAGCAGTATGCTGGGGAAATCATGTAATGAAATGAAATGGCATATGAATATAAATGGAGTTGATTTTAGAAACGTGTTATAAATTTATTCTTTTAGTATTAAAAGAAATACTTAAGTGATATACTTGAATAATAATAAAATGAAAAATTGTGATGCAGATAATGCCGCCCAGACGTAGATTGACTGCACCCGAAGAATCCGTTAACAATGAGAGAGAACAAGTGGACCCGATCCAGAAACTGGTAGACTTGTTAGGAGAAGCCTTAAGGGGAAGGAACAATGAACCCGTTCGCCCGAACCCTCAAACTGTGCCAGTAACAACCTTTAAAGACTTTAAGAGTGTAGGACCCCCGGAGTTCGAGGGAACTACCGACCCAATCGTCGCACAAACGTGGATCAAAGAGATCGAAAAAGCTTTCACTATAGCTAGCGTAGGCGAAGATCAGAAGACGGTGTTTTCCACGTACATGATGAGGGGAGAAGCGAACTACTGGTGGGAGGCTAATCAACAAAGAGCTGGAGAAGGGATAATAGCTTGGGATAAGTTTAAAACACTGTTCTTCGAGAATTACTTTCCGAAAAGTATGAAGAATAGGATGGAGGTGAAATTCCTATAGTTAAAACAAGGTGAGATGACGGTGGCGCAATACGCGGCTAGGTTTAACGAACTAGCGCGATTTGCGGAGCACCAAGTTGGTGATGAAGAGAGGAAGGCTAGACGCTTTGAACAAGGGTTGAAGCCATGGCTGTTCAATAAGGTATCAGTTCTTCAAATTGATTCCTTTGCAGCATTACTGGAGAAGGCAATCATTGCGGAAGGTGGCAGTGAGGCCTTAAGTCTGTATAACAAAGAAAAGAAAGGAAAGAATACTGGAGGAGAGAATCGTACGGGAGGAAGCAGTAGCGGAGGAAGCAACTTGGGAAAGAGAAAGTGGGAGAACAACAACAACAACAAAAACAACAATAATAATCAATCAGGGAATTTTCGTGGAGGTTTCAAGAAGAGGGCTGAAGGATGCCCGAAGTGTGGGAAGAATCACCAGGGCGAGTGCTGGAAGGGACGTGGCACTTGCTACAACTGCGGACAGGAAGGGCACATCTCGGCCAACTGTTTGAAACCAAAAAAGATACAAGGATGCTTTGCTTGTGGCTCGACGGAGCACCGAATTAAGGACTGCCCAAAGAAGGGAAGTGGCGGGGGTAGTAATCAGCAAGGAGGCAACAAGCTGATGATCGGTGGACCGGCACAATCCAACCGCCCAACCGCCAGAACCTTTAACATGACCGTCCAAGACGCAGTGGCTGCGAAGGATGTGGTGTCAGGTATAATCCCAATCAATGATATAAATGCTTATGTATTATTTGATTCGGGTGCCACCTGTTCTTTTGTATCTGAAGAATTTGCTAGTAGACTTAGTACACCTCGAGAACTATTAGAAAATCCTTTGATCATAGAAGTTGCTAATAAGGAAGTGATCCCTGTAGAATACGTTTATCAAAATTATCGCGCAAATATTAGTAAACATGAACTGAGCGTAGACTTGATTCCTATTAGACTGGGAGAATTTGACGTAATACTGGGAATGGATTGGTTGTATAACCATGCTGCGATAATTGACTGTCAGAACAAATGTGTGAACCTTCAGACTCCGAGTAAGTCTAAGATAGTGTTTTATGGTAGCTCATCGCTTAAGCAATCGTGTTGCGTTACGATGATGCAGGCCAAGAAATTGTTAAGGAAAGGATGTGGAGGATATTTAGCTTACATCGTTGATACTCGGAAGAAGGGAGTAGAAATTAAGGATATATCCGTAGTTAATGAATTTCAAGACGTGTTTCCGGACGATCTGCCTGGTCTTCCGCCAGACAGAGAAATCGAATTTGTAATAGACTTAGCACCGGGAACGGCACCAATTTCGAAAGCTCCATATCGTATGGCGCCAGTAGAAATGAAGGAATTGATGATACAATTGCAAGAATTATTGGATAAGGGTTACATTCGACCGAGTGTTTCTCCTTGGGGAGCACCAGTACTATTCGTTAAGAAGAAGGACGGATCGATGAGGCTCTGTATCGATTATCGAGAATTGAATAGAGTAACGATCAAGAACCGGTATCCGCTACCGAGGATAGACGACTTATTTGATCAACTGAAGGGAGCAAAGTGTTTCTCAAAGATCGACCTAAGAACAGGATATCATCAACTGAAGGTACGGGATGAGGACATACCAAAGACTGCGTTTCGAACCCGTTATGGACACTACGAGTTTTTGGTAATGTCATTCGGATTGACTAATGCTCCGGCAGCATTTATGGACTTGATGAACCGAGTTTTCAAGCCATACTTGGATAAATTTGTAGTGGTTTTTATCGACGACATTTTGATCTACTCAAAGACAGAGGAAGAACACGCCGAACATCTAAAGATTATTTTGGAGGCACTAAGGAAGGAGAAGATGTATGCAAAATTTTCTAAGTGCGAATTTTGGATGGAGAAGGTTCAATTCTTAGGCCACGTGGTGGATAAGAATGGAATCTCAGTAGACCCTGCGAAGGTCGAAGCAGTAAGTAATTGGGAACAACTGAGAACACCGACGGAGGTGAGAAGCTTTCTAGGGTTAGCTGGGTACTATCGAAGATTCATCCAAGATTTTTCTAAGATAGCAACCCCGTTGACCAATTTGACTAGAAAGACGGTGAAATTTGTATGGACCGACAAATGCGAAGAAAGTTTTCGAGAACTGAAAAGGAGATTGAGCGAAACACCTGTGTTATCATTACCAGATGATGCGGGAAATTTTGTGGTGTATAGTGATGCATCGCACAAGGGGCTTGGCTGTGTGCTCATGCAACATGGCAAGGTTATTGCATATGCGTCACGACTAATTGAAGGATTACGAAAAACGATACCCTACTCATGACTTAGAGTTAGCGGCAGTAGTTTTTGCGTTAAAGATATGGAGACATTATCTATACAGAGAAAAATGTGAGATATACACGGACCACAAAAGTCTGAAATATATCTTCACACAGAAGGAGTTAAACATGCGGCAGAGAAGGTGGTTAGAATTAATCAAAGACTATGACTGCGATATTCTTTATCACCCGGGAAAGGCAAATGTGGTTGCCGACGCTCTGAGCAGGAAAGGAAGGGAGAAGTTGTTTAATTTAACAACTCAGGAAGAGTTGATAAGAGAGATGGAGAAATTGGAGATAGAAGTAAAAGGACCAGAAAAGTCTGGTGAGAAGTTAATTGTAATGGAAGCTTGTCCGACGTTGTTGAATAGAGTAAAGGAAGCTCAGGAAAAGGATGAAGAGTGTGAGAAAATCCGAAAGAGGATCACAGAAAGTGAGGAAGAAAAATTTCGAATGGATAAAGACGGTATTTTGAGATTTGAAGGGAGAGTGTGGGTACCAGCGGTAACCGAGTTGAGGGAAGAGATTTTGCACGAGGCACACAATACGACATATTCCGTTCATCCGGGAGGCACAAAGATGTACCGAGATCTAAGGCAACATTTTTGGTGGCCTAATTTGAAACGGGAAGTCGCAGAGTGCGTCAGTAAATGCTTGACTTGCCAACGCGTTAAAGCAGAGCATCAGCGGCCAAGTGGTTTACTACAACCGTTAGAAATACCAGAGTGGAAATGGGAGCATATTACCATGGACTTCGTGGTAGGACTTCCAGTTACACAGAAAGGTTATGATGCTATTTGGGTTATCGTGGATCGACTAACGAAGACCGCACACTTTCTACCAATCAAGATACGCTACAGTTTGAACCAATTAGCGAGTCTGTATGTAAAAGAGATTGTTTCACGACATGGAGTGCCGGTATCAATTGTCTCTGATCGAGATCCGCGCTTCACGTCCAATTTTTGGAAGAGTTTGCAAGAAAGAATGGGAACGCAGTTGAGGTTGAGTACAGCTTACCATCCTCAGACAGACGGACAAAGTGAGCGAACAATACAAACGCTAGAAGACATGCTTAGGACTTGCGTGATGGATTTTAAGGGAAATTGGGACGACCACCTACCCTTAGTAGAATTCGCATATAATAATAGCTAACATGCGAGTATTGGCATGCCACCGTACGAAGCTCTTTACGGGAGAAAGTGCAGAACGCCGTTATGTTGGGACGAAGTAGGAGAACGACGAATACTCGGACCAGAGTTAGTTCAACAAACCGCAGACATGGTGACAGTAATAAGAGCCAGACTTGTAGCAGCTCAAGATCGCCAGAAGAAATACGCAGATTTGCATCGACAGGACCGAGACTTCAAAATCGGCAGTTTCGTATTCTTGAAGGTATCTCCATGGAAGGGAAAAATAAGTTTCGGCAAGAAAGGAAAATTGAGTCCAAGATTCATAGGACCGTTCGAGATACTGAAGCGAGTGGGCGAAGTGGCATACAAAGTTGCGTTACCACCCGAGTTGGAGCATATCCACAACGTGTTCCACATTTCCGTGTTGCGACCATACAAGGCCGACTACAAGCACGTGATTTCTTACGAGCCCATTCAAGTGGAGAAGAACTTGGCGTATGAAGAAATTCCTGTCCAAATATTAGATAGGAAAGAACAAACTTTGAGAAATAAAGTTATTTCATCTGTAAAAGTACTTTGGCGTAACCACGATGTCGAGGAGGCAACGTGGGAGTTAGAAGATAGGATGATGAGGGACTATCCCAATCTATTTGTATAACCTTGTAGCAATTCCGGGATGGAATTTTTATAAGGGGGGGAGGATGTAATACCCGAGAATTTTCATATATTATTAAATAAATATATTAATGGAAATGAGAATTTATTTGAATATAAATGATTTTGTGTTATGAGATGAATTAATTCAATTATATATAATTGAATAATTATAATAATTGAGAAATTGGTGGAGTTTGTGACAAACTCGTTGATTGCCTTGTGTGGCACAGTGACGTAATATAAGAATGATTATATTAATTTAAGCGAACAATTAATCTATATTAATTGTTAATCGAAGAATATTAATTAACTGTTATAAAATACTAATGAGGATTGATTAATAATATGTGATTATTATGGCAAGAAACATAATAATAATGAGCAACGTGTTTATAAATATAATAAGATTTATATCAAAGTGATAGTTAATCATATAAAGGTTAATTAAATTGTTATGGAGGTTAACAATTATATTGATTGATGTAGGATATGTGTATATTATTAATTAATATTCAATTTATAAGATGAGAAATTATATGTGCAAGCATGCGAATTAAATGTATAGTAACTATATGTTATGATGTGTAGGTGACAAATGATGTGTGGATATACATTAAAATAATGTATCATAGATCTATTATAAATAATTGTTGAGTAATACAATTTAATAATATATGATATAATGTAATGTGGTAGTATCCGATTGTATTATATCGGTAAGATAAAATGTACATAGATTATATGTATTCAAATTGCATTTATTACATTATGGGGAGAACATTGTAATTATAACCTAAGAGTACATATAATATATAACATAAGTGTAGCATATAGTCCATTTGTAAGAATGCTGAGATTGGCTTGGCTTGTCCCAATATAATAGTCACTCTCCTTTCCATTCACGTGCACAGCCATTATGGCCTAAGCCTATTGCTTCTCCTTAAACTCAGTAAATTTCCATAGCCTTGTAGCAATGATGAGCAAGGGAGTGGTTTTAATGATGGATTCTAACAACTAAATACCTACCATTCTATAACCTTCATGCAATTTGACAACCCGTTAGTTTGATTTGGGAGTTAGAAGCTTGGACTGTGTATTCATTCTTCTATATAAAGGAACTCCCTGCACCTTCATTTCATTGCTGAAATATTTCTAAGAGAAGAGAGTATACTGTGATTGTCTGTTCAGAAGGAATTTCTATAGTAGCATCAGCAAGCTTACTCCATAACAGAGGTATAAATCCTCTTCGTGTCTTCATTTTCATTTTTCTGTCAAAAGAACTCCATTGTTGTTTTCTGAGTTTTGTTGAAATTCTTGATTATGCCAAATTGGTTCATGATTGGTTTGTAGAACCCTTATATTGTTGTTATATGAACATACACACATGATGGAACCACTGAATAGTCTTTCATTTCCATTGTTCCTCTTCAATTTCTGTAAATACATGAAATTCGTAAATTAGTTAGAGTTCATGAAATTGGGAATTGATAATTGCTATTGACTGTTATATAAGCATATATGTATGTGTTAGTAAGTTAAACAAGGATAATATCTGGGTAAATCGATGAAATGGGAGGTTTTGGGTCGGTTTTCGCTGCAGTCTGAACCCAGAAAACTGCCTCGACGCCGCAGCGCCGCAGCCCGCGCCGCAGCGCCGCACGCAGCGCCACTCGCGCCGCAGCGCCAGTAGTAAGCTACTGTTGCCGCGCCGCAGCGCCAGCCTCTGTGTTCAGTTTTATGCATTCTGCAACAAAACTGTTATGTACCAATTGTTTGATTTTTGTTTAAACAAGCATGGGAGCATGATTAATACATATATATTAACTTAATGAGGCAATGTAAGCATGTTCTAGTATATTAGCATACATGGTTAACCAAACGACACATAGTTTGGAAACGAATTTAAAGTTTCATAAACGACGTTAACATATATAAAGCATGTTTACACACTGACCTTGCAAGCACGTTAGTACCACCTAGAGACACATGAAGTGCATGTTAGCTTATCTATATTGGTTCCGTAATAGAATGTGAACATGTGAACCTAACTAGTTCTCATTCCTAACAAAAATATAAGTTTGAAGGTGGATATGATCATGTAAATGCTATATAGTCATTTTGATGTTATGAGCATGTTTAGATAACTTTGAAATATATGAATGAAGCCTTAACTTGTGTTTATATAGTTCGTAAGGAAGCATGAACATGTTAGGCTCTATTAGTAAGATTCACCAATAGAAATACAAGCCTTGCACATGAGCATTAACACGATACGTGGAGATTTAAATTCTGATATTTATGGACACATGTGATAGTACTCTTAGACTCATTCATGTGTCATGAACATATATATACCATGATTGGTTGCCGTGATTAAAGTTTAGCATAAACAAAGCATGTTTTCAAGATAATAACAATGCTAGCTACATATATGCAATACGAGTACTCATGAGCATGACTAATACAAGTTATATGAATATCTTATGTGTTTAAAAGCAATCATGTTAGACCATATGAGTTCGTGTCCTTGAATGGCTTTAAGTATTAACTTAAGAACCTATACCATGTACGATTGGATTTGGAAAAGTTATACAAGCATGAAAGTATCCTTTAAATATGAATACATGCTACGCGATATTATATGATGTTACTTGAACCCGATTTTGACGGTTAACTTAAGGAGATGCCGTAACTTGCTAAAATGAAATATATTTAGTATTGATTGTGGTCTTATGTGATATTAATAATATGCAAGCAGTGTTTGCTAATTGTTGAGATCTTATATAATATGAGAATGCGTTTAAACTCTAAAGAAGGAACGTTAAGGATAGAAATTATATTCTATATAACTGTGTAGCTAGGTAAAACTTAGCTTATGTGTTGATCGTATATTCAAAGAGAAAATGTGAAGTTAAATTATATGACTAATGAATATCATATATATACGTAACTGTATTACGATAGGAATTCGAAAGTGTTGATTGCTTTTCGTGGATAAACTACGCTAAAGGCAAGTTCTCTTACTTACACTCTTTTAAAGTGCAAGTATCCTAACCGACGCATTTACTTTATGCAAGGAAATCTATGATTGTGAAAGTTTCCTAACTTATACTCTTTTGCTATGCAAGTATCCTATCTTGTGTATTGCGAACTAGTTTCCTATTTAATCGGTTGAATCGAATTAGCATACTTGAACTCTTATTTCATTAAAGCTATTATTCATGTTGAACTTAGTATTGTTCTTGAATATTGTGAAAGTGTCTATGCCACTTTGATTCGGCTAGACTTATATTATTGAAAAGCGACCCAAACTAATTGATTGGTGCGGGATCTTGTATTTGATTGAGAAGAACAACCTTCTTTGAAGGGAATATATAATTGTCGGAGAACCGACGTGCACACTTGAGTATGGTTGATTGTTATGCATAACAAGGGTACTTTAGGCTGATCACCTGTTGTACCTGTTTTTGTTGGATTTTCAGTTTATTACTGTCAATTCTAGTAGAAGTTCATAGTCCGTAGTGACTACTCAGTATTCAATTATTTGAAATCTTGAATTGACTTATTATTGAATCATATTGATATTATCCTGTCCTTAGCGACTGATATTGAGAACTGTTGATATTCTTGTTATTCTTGAACTATCAAATCTTGTTATACCCTTTCGAGAATTGAGAATCTTATTACTCACCCTTATTGTATATTACTTGCTGGGCAATTTGTGCTCATTCTTGCTTTCCCTAAAACATTTCAGTTAAGGCAGAGCATGGTGAACCTTCGGGCGTTGATAAGGGCAAGGGCAAAGCTACCAACTAGCTTATGTCTGTTATGTTTTAAATATATTAATATTGTATGAAGATGTTGTAGTAAGACTGGATTTGATTATGTTTAAGCTTAAGTTAGATTATGTAATAAGTCGTTAACTGATATTATTATGTAATCTATTAAGTACTGTAGGTTGCGAGACTTGGGGGAATAATTATAATAAATCATTGTAAATTATTCTAGAATAGATTTTTCGCTGTGATCGTATGATATTTAATTATTATTATTGTGATGTATTACCATGAGCACGTGATGAACCGAATTCGAGAGACTAAGTGGCGGTCCTGGAATTTGGGGGCGTCACAAGTACTGCTTCCATGCCATAGACCAATGAATAGGGGGTAGCCCCAGTAGAGGTACGCATTGACGTCCTGTATGCTAACAAAGTTAGAGGCAACAGGTCAGGCCATCCTTTGTGATTGGCGACATTTTTTGCATGATATTCTTGATGTTTTTATTGGCCGCTTCGACAACACCATTCATCTTGGGTCGGTAGATGACAAAATGTAGATGCTTGATATGAAACTTGCTGCATAAATCTCTCATCATCTGATTGTTTAGGTTCTTGGCGTTGTTTGATACGATCACCTTCGATTGTCCATATCGACAGACGATATTATTTCTGATGAAGCTAATGATTACCTCCTTGGTGACTTTAGGAAAAGAGGTCGCTTCAACCCACTTGGTGAAATAATAGATCATAGTGAAGATGAATCGATGTCCGTTACTGGCTTTGGGTTCTATTGGCCCAATCACATCAATTCCCCATATGGAGAAATGCCATGGCGAACTCATGTTGTGCAGCTCATTTGGAGGAGCGTGTATGGCATTTCCATAGACTTGGCATTGGTAGCATCTGCAGACGTGAATATCACAGTCAGCTTTGAGAAAGATCCAGTAATGCCTGGTTCTTAAAATATTCTTGGCCAGTAAATGACTGCTCATATAGGGACCACAGACTCCACCGTGGACTTCATCCATCAGTCCTCTGGGCCTTCTCTTTATCAAGGCATCTTAAAAGGCCTATTCCAACATCCCTTTTATAAAGTGCATCCCTACTCAGATAGAAATTCATAGCCATCTTGTGCATCCGCTTTTGTTCAGCTTCGCTTACCCCAGCGGGTGTAGATCCATCTCAGAGATATTCCTTGATGTCTTGATTCTAGGGTTGCTTGATAGGAAGTATTTCATCTGATACTTCTCCAATGTAATTCCCATATGTCGGGGCCTTTTGGCTTATGAATTTGATGTCAGGAATTCCCCTTCTACCCGATATGTTGATTAAGGAAGCCAAAGTCGCCAATGCATCTGCAAAGTCGTTCCTTCCTTGAGGGATGAGGGATGTGGATGAAGGGTATCTCTTTAAAATCCATGGATATTTTAAAACCTTCCAGTGATAGGGCAACAAATGCAATTCTTTGGTGTGATACGCCCGATGGTTTGTCTAATGACCAACTCAGAATCTCCAAAGACTAGTAGATGCTTGATACCCATGGACTGGGCTAATTTCAATCCCATTATACAGCCTTCATACCCAGCCGTGTTGTTGGTGTTCAGAAACTGCAATTTGGTAGCTATAAGATACTATTCTCCTGTACTAGAGATGAGGACTGCCCCAGCTCCGGCACCTTCCATGTTTACCGCTCCATCGAAATACATTTTCCAAGGTTGGACTGTATTCTCTTGAGGTATTTGTTGAATTGCCATAATTCGGTCGTCCAGGAAATAACTTTCCAAAGGTTCAAAACCCCCTGACGGAGCTTCAGCCAGTTGATCTGTAATGCCCTGACTTTTGATGGACTTCTAAGTCACGTAAACAATGTCAAACTATTGGAGGATCAACTGCCATTTGGACAATCGACAATTCAATATTGGTTTGTTGAATACGTACCTCAGTGGGTCCATGCGGGATATAAGGTAGGACGTGTGCCCATGCAGGTAGTGTTGTAATCTCATGGCGGCCCATGCCAATGCATAGCATGTCTTCTCAATTAGAGTGTATTTCTGTTCACCACTGCTGAATATTTTGTCGATGGAGTAGATGGCTCTCTCCTTGCTACTATCATCTTTCTATCCCAACATATAGCCCATTGCGTTGGCATTGACAACAAGTACATAAACAAGGGAACTTCATCCCTCGGGGGTACCAAGACAAGCACTTCGATCAGCTGCTTTTTGATGGCAAGGAAAGCTTTTTGGCAATCCTCATTCCATTTCGTGGAGGAATTCTTCCTTAGTAGCTTGAAGATGGGTTCACAAGTTGCTGTGAGCTGGGAAATGAACAGGCTTATGAAATTGATTCCTCCCAGAAATCCACGTATCTCTTTCTCTGTTCGAGGCAAATGCATCCTTGTGATGGCTTTAATCTTGGCAGGATCCAGCTCAATGCCTCTATTTCTTACCAGAAATCCATACAACTTGCCCGATTTGATGCCAAAAGTACATTTGGCTTGATTTAGCTTGAGGTTGTACTTACGCAAATTGAATAACTTCCTGAGATAGTTGATGTGATCATCCTCCTTTCGGGGTTTGACAATGATGTCATCCACATAAACCTCTACCTCCTTATGCATAATATCATGAAACAGGGCCATCATGGCTCGCTGATACGTGGCACCGACATTAATGAGGTCGAAGGATAAACGTCTATAACAGACGGTTCCCCAGGGAGTGATGAAAGTGGTCTTCTCCCTGTCCTCTTCAATGACTATGATTTGATGGTAACCAGCAAAGCAATCCACGAAAGAATGCATGTCGTACTGCGCCGTATTTTCTATCAGGATATGGATGAAAGGTACCAAGAGATTGTCCTTGAGGCAAGCTTTATTCAAGTCCTTGTAATCCACACATACTCGTACCTTCCCTCCAGGCTTAGGCATGGGAACTATGTTCGACAGCCACTCTGGTTATGTTGATACCATGATAATGTCGGCTTTGAATTGCTTGACCACCTTTTCTTTGACTTTCAGACTCCACTCAGGTTTCAACCGCCTGAGCTTCTGCTTGACTGGCTTGAATCCATCTTTAATGGGGAGTTGATAGATGATAATGTTAGAGGACAAGCCAACCTTGTCTTCATGTGACCATGTAAACACATCCTGGAGCTGAGTTAAGATTTTGATCAGGTCAGTTCTTTGGTCTGGGGTGAGGTCTAGACCTATCTAGATTTCTTTGAGGTTTTCTGAGGTTCCGATATTAACAGTGGTGGTTTGATCAAGGTTTGGTTTGGGTTTGTCTTCGACCCATTCTTTTATCTCCCTGGGCACCTCATAGTCATCTATCTCCTCTTGATTAACTTTCATCAAGTCGAAGTTCAGTTCTACATCAAAGTTGTAGTCACTGTGACAGGTTGGCATCTCATTAGCAGGGACAAACAAATCTAATTCTGGAGTTTTGAAAACAAAATGCTTTCGCTTTAATATATGAAACTATTTAAACATACAAAGCATTTAGCAAAGCATGACAAAAGTTACTGCTATAGCTATGCAACCAAAATAAGCAATAAATAAAACCATGTTACAGGGCAGACGGACTATATGCCCTTTTGCCCTTTTTGAATGAGGCAAGGGATGCTGCTCCAGTTGTCCAAGGTCAAATCCTCATGAATAGGGAGGATCGAGGAGTTGTGCTCGTCTGTCTCATCTCTGATAACGACCGAGACATTCTTCAGATCAGGGTCTGGATTCTTCTTTGAACTGCCTCCCTTCCCCTTCTTGATGTGAGGAATTTGGATCTGATCTTCCTCATCACTGTCTGGGATATCATCATTCATGCCCTCGTAGTGCATCAGACAATACATGTTGGCAAATGGGTCTCGTCCTTCATACATGAACTTTTCTTTTCCCTTTTTTCTCTCCCCATCAGGCTTTGGGGCTTTTCTCTAGCTTATCAGTATGACTAGAGGAAACAACATGGCTGACACAACAGCAAGAATTTTCCTCATTGGCTTCACAAATCTGGCATCAGTGAGGTTAGGCAACAGTATAGTGGAAGCATGAGCATTTGGATGTTTGTGTGAGTTCCAGTGGTTTAACCCGGATGAATAGCCCAATTCGGCTTTCCCTGATTGGCTCGGGATTTGAACCAGACTCTTGAAACGTTGCTGATTTTTCCTAACCCTTCTCTAGGGAGGAAACCCAAAGATACCATCTCTTGACCCACTATCATTACATCGGGAAAAACTTTTGGTTTCAAGGTTAGTTCCCCAACAGGTAGGTACTGAGTATTGTTCACCTCCAAAGCTTAAAAACTAGCAGGTTCAATCCCTTCATCCAGACTGATCACCGGCATGTCTCCCTATATGCAGACAGGGTACTCTGGTTCGGCATTTACTGTAATTAGATTACTATTGATAATGTACTTGAGCTACTGGTAAAGTGTGCATGGAACAGCTCCTGCCATGTGGATCCACGATCTTCCCAGCAATAAATTATATCTGGTGGTAATGTTGAGTACCTGGAAGGATACATAGAAAGTGTGGGGACTAATCTACAGTGGCAGCTCAATCTCTCCCACAGTTTCTCGTTGAGATCCATCGAAAGCCTGGTTAACTACATGACTGGTACGGATCCGATTTGGGTTGATCTTCATTCTTTCCAAGGTATCGTAGGGATAGATGTTTAGGGATGATCCTCCATCTATTAGCACACCTCCGATCATATACCCTGATGACATCACTACTATGTGTAGTGACTTACGATGACCCATCCCCTCTACTGGTATATCATTGTCAGTGAAAGATATCACATTATTGTTGAAGATGTGTTCTATCATATGACAGAATTTCTCAACACCCACTGTCTTTGGCAGATGGACTTCCTCTAATATTTTCACCAGAATGTTACGATGCTCCACCGCGGATAAGACCAAATCCATGATAAATATCTATTTTGGAGCATCCTTCAAGCTTTGTACCACCTTAATCTCATTATGCCCCATTTTGCTGAGGAATTCTTCAATCTTTTCTTCAGCCACCTTCCCTTTAGTTTTGATTACTGAATTAATCACCCGCTGAGGCAGGTACAATGGATTTTCCTTGGATATGCTGGCAATATTGTTTGAAGTTGAACCTTCATCCTTCCCATAGTTCCATGGGACTCTTTTCAGACTGGTCACCGAGTATTGCGGTTTAAAGGGTAATATTAAAGGTTCGGGTGTAGCTACCTTCACAGAATTCGGTGCTTCTTGGACCCCTTTCCCTAGCAATATTAAGGGTGTCACGGTAGTTCCATCTCACAAGAAATAACAACCACTGTTCCCTTATTCCAAGCCATGAGAATAAAGAGTGCTTCCTCACTAGGATAGCCGTAGACTTGATTTGTTTTTATCAACTCACCACTTTCAATCATATTCTGAATCAGGTGACGAAGTCCCCAGCAATCTTCGGTATCATGATCGGGTGCATTGGAGTGATACTGACAGATTCTATAAGACTTGAATTTTCTGGATCGAGGGTTCACCAGGGGTAACAAATCTACAACCATCCCCTCATTGATCAGCATTTGGAGGATTTCCTTCATTGGTTGGTTCAAATTAGTGAAGTTCCTCTGAAAGGCAAACTCCCTATCTGCTTGAAACTTCTCCTCCTTGGCCACCTTGTCAGCCCAGGGTTCTTGCTCATGAAATTGGTAATGCTCCCTTATGGCAATGGGACTAATTTTCGGTGTGGAAGGACTCGCTTCATGCTGGTTGGTTTGATTTATCAGCTGCCTGGTTATCTGATGTTGATACACGACCAGATCTGCCAACTGTCTAATATGTTCCTTAATGGATTTGATTTCCTATTTTATCAGGAACCGTCTCTCCGAGAACTCCCAACTGTCTGGACTTGATTGAGTTGACTCTCCAACATAACAAAGGTATTTGGATCCTTCTCCACTCTTCGTGCTGATCATGTTGACACTCTCCTCTTTGTGCTGAGGGAGTGGATTGTCTTGCAAGTGCGGTTGTTCAGCTTTGGTCACCATAATCTCTCTGTTGTCTATAAAGTCTTGGATTTTGTGCTTGAGAGACCAACAGTCTTGTGTATCATGGCCAGGGGATCCGAAATGGTATGCGCACTTCTTACTTGGGTAGAAATTACGTCCACTGATACTGGTTGGTGGAAGGAGTTGAACAATCTTCTTCTCTGCTGTCAATAATTTTAGCACATTCTCGAGTGAATCCCCTAAAGGGGTGAACGTTCTCTGACATCTGGCCTTCGTAGTTTTTTGAAATGGAGGGTTTGAGGGCTGGGCTGGAGCTTGAAAGGGGGAATTGTTCCTCCTTTCAATGGGCATACTGCTCAAATCGCCCCTCTGATTCTTTCCTTGCAAATACTAAGGATACTTCTTCATCTTTCTTCTTGTGTGTTCTTTGGGGATTACTCCAATAACTTACAGATTGGATGTGCTCGATAACAGCTTTTAAGGCGCTAAAATCCTTTATCTTCCCAGATTTTAGCCCTATTTCAGCCATTTCTCCGTGCTTGATCATCTCCGAGAATGGTTTTTCTATACCTGCTAGGACCCTTTCGTAATACGGAGCTTCTGAATGTCGATGAAGGTCATAACTATCTCAGACTCAGTCATAGGTGGGGTGACTTGTGCTACCACCCGCCTCCATCGTTGGGCATATTCTCTGAATGACTCGGCACTTTGCTTTTTGATTTTGGTTATTTGATATCTGTATGGAGCCATCTAGGACTGAAAGATGTATTGATTAAGGAAGGCATGTGCTAACTCTTCCCAGCTGTGAATCTTGGAATTATTCAGACGAGCATACCAGGCTCTAGCCTCTCCGGTCAAACTCTTCTGGAACAATTGCATTCTAAGTTTCTCGTCCTCTGCATAGGATTCGAGCTCTCCAATGAATACCTTCAAATGGGTGTAGGGATCTCCTAATCCAAAGTATTTCTCAAAATCAGGGACTTAAAAAAAATTTTAATAACGAGCCCCGGGGAATATACATAAGTCTGAATAATTGACATTGCCAAATGCCCCAGTCCCTTTGATGGACCGGATGGTTTCTTCCATTTGTTGGACCTTCTTCAGCATGTCACCAGCTTCCTAATCTTTGTTGAGGGTGGTGGTTTTAGGGGTTTTTTTTATATCATATCCTGGTTCTGTAGTTCAGGAATCTGATTATCTTTTTTTCCAGTCTCTTGATTGCCACTAGGTGTTGATGGTTCTGTATAACCGGTTGTTTGTTTGCCTTGAATGCCTTTGCTTTGTTCTTTGAGAAAAATAGCCAATTCGACTATTTGGTTCTTCAAGCCTTCAAACTCTTCCCTAGAAACAGGGGTGAATTCTGGCTGAGCACTTGAAGTAATGTCTGAAGATGGCCTTAGTGCTTTCTTAGATTTTGACCTGGTAATGGGACCAATTTTTACCTACAACAAATATAGGTTTGTCAATTTCCTGATGTAGGTATCAGCTGGATGAATGCTATGCAATGTGTTGATTTTTGAGGTTTTTTAATCTTATCCTATAAAACAAAGGTTAGTTGTTTTGATGACAGGATAATATGATAGGATTTACATGACATAGAATGTATGTTTACATTGAATCTTGACATTTACATTGGAAATGGGAAATTTACATTGAATTGAAAGAGAAAGACATGAAGAAGCTTCCCTTCAGATTTGGTTAATCAGAGGTTGACCTATCTTAGGTTACTCTCGCGGCTTTTCGGTATGAAGGTTCCCAGATCTTCGCAATCTACTAGAGAGGAAGTTAATCCGATCTTTCAATTGGAGCGGATCTGAGTGGTGCCTTTCCTGAGCCTCGCAGAATTAGTCTTCTTTGAGTCCAGTAATCAACCACGGACGGGTTTGCCTCCTAGTGGAGGAATCACATAGCATACATTCACATACATCATGTCTCACCGTATGAAATGATGACATTGTGCGAAGCACTAATATAAAGAAGTAAAGCATTCATTCACATCCATTTAATGTAAAATGCAGCATCCACACACACGCGAATATAAAAGGAAATTTTGAAAAGATTTGAATGCGGCCTAAGCCCTCTACTGTCCCCAGCAGAGTCGCTACCTGTCGACGTCGGGAAAAAATCCTGTCATCGTTGGACCGAATCTTTCTCTTTTCCTAAGTTTTGTTGCTTTCTACCCTTATTACCTTGTCTGTTTTATGAAGGGTGAAAAGGTTTTTTAGGAAAAGGTCAACATGTATCATGTCGACGATTTGAACAATTTACAGAGTCGCCAGTTGGTAAATTTGAAATGGTTGTACCAACTCAACCGAGTTTTGTTTGAAAGTAGGCTTAATTATTGGACACTGTCGAAACTTGATCTTTAAAATCGAAGTTCTAAGTTCGGGGGCTTGGTTAAGTGGGGGGAAGGTGTTAGGCAACCCCCCAACTCCCGTGATAACACGGTACCGTATTTTCAATATTTCCCTTTTTATTTGCAGTGTGTGTGCTGGAAGAAATTGGGCCAACGTTTGTTTGATTTGAAAGTACGGACGTGCTTCGTTGACCCTTTATACGAACGGTTTGATTTCATTTGAAAAAGTCCTTTTTAGACAAGACATTAAAAATGATGTTTTCAAAGCAGGTTTTCAAACCCGTACGCTCACGTAGGAATTGAAGCATGTTGATACTTCCATTTTTATCTTTTCAGCCTTTTGGCTCAATTTGAATGATGATTTGTCAGGCTGCGAAGCATCCTCGACCACAAAGTATATACAAGTGTCGGTCTTCTCATTGGCATGACAGCCATCGGAGTGACTCTAGCACGACAAGCCATTATTTCATTATGTTTGAGACCTTAAACCCGGATAACCGTTTTAAGGTCTTTCGGATGTACATTTTTACAGAAAAACTGGCAGGGTACATTTGTAATGTGGAGTTTGTCCATCGTGGGAATCAGATTCTGATCAGTTTGATCATGAATCCCACGATTCCTAGGCTCATATAAGGAGGCCAAGAGAACCTGCACAGCACAAATATTTACAAAAAAATGTATATTTACATCTAAACGTCGCAAAAACAAAGGATTCATTAGTCAAATCCTAGCCTGCGCGTAGCCAAAGCTTCTCGTTCCCAATAGATAGCGATCTAAGGGTCGCGAGGTTGCTTTAATAATGAATAAAACTAGAAAGAAAGCCAGATTTAAATAAATCTCAACCATTCTAGCTTCCTGGTTTTGGTTGGACCTATTTTGAACTGTTTGAAAGGTAGAAATGGCTAGATTTAAAGAAATCTAGTTCGCCAAATGAATATCAGTGCCAATTCATATCAAATAAATATTTAAAGCAGAAATTTAATCACAATGAATAAAGAATATATATATATATATACGAAAGCTGTAAAGGGCGATGGGTTTTCACTCTCAGGCCATACTGGAATGTAAATATATATATATATATATATATATATATATATATAAGCTGGGAAGGGCGACGGATCTACCATCCTATGCCCAGACAAAAATGTAAATATATATATATATAAAATTTGTAAAAGAGCCACGGAATGATCCAAGCATGACAGAATTGAAATATATATATATATAAGCTATAAAAGAGCCATGGAATGATCCAGGCTTGAGATAATTGAAATATATATATATATATATATATATATATAAGTTGTAAAGGAGCCACGAAATTATCCAGGCTTGATTGAATGTAAATATATATATATATATATATATATAAAAGCAGTAAAAGCCACGAAATATTCCAGAGTTGACAGAATGGAAATATATATATGTATGTATATATATATATATGTATGTATAAAAGAGGTAAAAAGGCCACGGATTTTCAATCCAGGCCAAACTAAAATATAAAGGTTAATATATACAGTTAGTATATATATATTAAAGCAATAAAGGCCACGAATTTAGCAATCCAGGCCAAACGAAGTCAGAAAAATTTATATATATATATAGTTATATATATAAAAGTATTAGCTACCATGGATTTGCCATCCGGGCTTGACGAAATTGAAAATTAGCATATATATTATAAAATATATACATAATAAAGCCAAAAAGGACACGAGTCAGCGACCTAGTCCCGAAAAGTTAATATATATAAATATATAAGCGATTAAAAGCCACGAATCGACGATCAAAACTATGCAAAGGCAAGAAAACACAAAAATGTACTAAAATGTACTAAAAAGTACGTAAAAATGGCCACAGAGAGTTTCGAGCCAAACCAGGAGATGCAAGTTTATGTGCACGTGTATAAATGCGTAATGAAGTAGGAAACAAGTTCTGATCGTTAAAATACTTACAATGGACTGCTACACGGGCTTTTTGCCACTTCGTAGGCTTCAAACGAACGTTTCCATCGGTTCATTTTTGGTATGTGGTAGTATATGAGTATACCTATGTGTTAGAGTGATAAAATCTAGGTTTGTAGTACTAGAAGTCGGGCTAGGAAACTGAAATGGGCAGAGTTTCTGAGTGTTTTCTATCTTTTTCTTCTTTTTTTACAAGGGGGCACTTGTATTTAAAGAACCGATGGGAGCAGCCTAACCGCGGAAACCGCGGGTCTACTTGCAGCTCCACGTGCTAGGGCCCACATGGTGGGTCCCGTCGTCTCGAAGTACGTGCACTTCTAACAACGCGATGTCATGTTTGAAACTTTCTAACTTTTGATCGGAGCATCCGTTTGAGGTGTGCTATATCTTTCTGGAAAGCACTCGCCTAGAGCATCACAATGACATGGGACAAAACCTTTTTCGAGTCCAAGAAAATAGTTTCATAACCAGATATTCGTTTCTTCGCAGTTTATCTGTTGAGCAGTATTGTGTTATTTTCACTCGAGATCACTGTTATGGTTCTTTCTTACCTTGATTGCATCACTTTGACTTGATTTTGACCGAATTGGCTTCAAGTTGGTAAAATGACCATTTTGCCCCTCTAGGGGTTGTTTCTGAGGTTTTGATCTCAGCCCACTCTGTATGTCCTTAGGGTTGTCTCCGAGGCTGACTTTGTTTCCCAAGGCTATCTCTGGGGATGATGTGATGCTTCGGGGTTGTCTCCGAAGGATGGATTAATCTCCCGGGCACTGGGGCTGCTTAACATCCCGGTATGGTTACCGGGGTTTCACTTGACATCCCGGTAGCGACCAGGGTTTGACTTAACACCCTGGTATAGTGATCGGGGTTGAGCTTAACATCCCGGGGTTGTCGTCGGGGCTGCTTGACATCCCAGTATGGTTATCGGGGTTTCACTTGACATCCCGGTAGTGACCGGGGTTTAACTTGACATCCCAGTAGAGTGACCGAGGTTGAGCTTGACATTGCGGGGTTGTCACCGGGGCTGCTTAACATCCCGGTATGGTTACCGGGGCTTCTCTTGACATCTCGGTGTGGTTGGGGATTGACCTGACATTCCAGTATAGTGACCGGGGTTGAGCTTGACATCCCGGAGTTGTCATCGGGGCTGCTTGACATCCCGATATGGTTACTGGGGTTTCACTTGACATCCCGGTAGTGACCGGGGTTTGACTTGACATCCCAGTATAGTGACCGGGGATGAGCTTGACATCGCGGAGTTGTCGCCGGGGCTGCTTGACATCCCGGTATGGTTACGAGGCTTCTCTTGACATCCCGGTGTGGCCGGGGATTGACTTGACATCCCAGTATAGTGACCGGGGTTGTGCTTGATATCCCGAGGTTATCGCCGGGGCTGCTTTTCATCCCGGTATGGTTATCGGGGTTTCACTTAACATCCCGGTAGTGATCGGGGTTTGACTTGACATCCTAATATAGTGATCGAGGTTGAGCTTGATATCCATAGGTTATCGTCGGGGCTGCTTGACATCCCGGTATGGTTACTAGGGTTTCACTTGACATCCCGGTAGTGACCGGGATTTAACTTGAAATCCCGGTATAAAGGCTGGGGTTGAGTTTGACATCCCGGAGTTATCGTCGGGGCTGCTTAACATCGTGGTATGGTTACCGGGGTTTCACTTAACATCCCAGTAGTAACCAGGGTTTTACTTGACATCCTGGTATAGTAACCTGGGGTTGAGCTTGACATCTCGGGGTTGTCGCTGGGGTTGCTTGACATCTTGGTATGGTTATAGGGGCTTCTCTTGGCATCTCAATGTGGCTGGGGTTTGACTTGACATCCCGATATAGTGATTGAGGCTGAGCTTGACATCCCTGGGTTGTCGTCGGGGCTGCTTAACATCCTAGTATAGTGATCGGGGTTGATCTTGACATCCCGGGGTTGTAGCCGGGGCTGCTTGACATCTCGGTATCGTGACCGGGGAAGAGCTTGACATCCCGGGGTTATTGTCGGGGCTGCTTGACATCCTGGTATGGTTACTAGGGATTCACTTGACATCGTTGTGTGGTCAGGGTTTGACTTGGCATCCCAGTATAGTAACCGGGGTTTAGCTTGACATCCCGGGATTGTCGCCAGGGGCTTCTCTTGACATCCCGGTATGGCTATCGGGGCTTCTATTGACATCCCGGTGTGGCCGGGGTTTGACTTGGCATCCTAGTATAGTGACCGGGGTTGAGCTTGACATCTCGGGGTTGTCGCCGGGGCTGCTTGACATCCCGATATGGTTACCGGACCTTCTCTTGACATCCCGGTGTGGCCGGGGTTTGACTTAGACATCCCAATATAGTGACCGGGGTTGAACTTGACATCCCGGTATGGTTACCGGGGCTGCTTGACATTTCGATATGGTAACCAGGATTTCACTTGACATCCCGGTAGTGACCGGGGTTTGACTTGACATTTAGGTATAGTGACTGGGTTTGAGCTTGACATCCCGGGGTTGTCGTTGGGGCTGCTTGACATCCCGGTATGGTTACCCGGGCTTCTCTTGACATCCTAGCGTGGCCGATGATTGACTTGACATCCCGGTATAGTGATCGGGGTTGAGCTTGACATCCTGGGGTTGTCGTCGAGGCTGCTTGACATCCCGGTATGGTTACCGGGGTTTCACTTGACATCCCGGTAGTGACCGGGGTTTGACTTGACATCCCAATATAGTTACCGAGGTTGAGCTTAACATCCTAGTATGGTTACCGGGCTTGACATCCCGGTTGTGACGCCCAAAAATTTGGATCGCCACTGGTCTCCTGAATTTGGTTCGTTACGTTCTATAATCTAACACCATGATAATAATATGACGACTAAGTATCGCATCGCGCAGCGGAATAATGCACATCAGTACTACCTAATATATTACATTTAAATAATATAATTTATTCACGTCCCAAGGTCTCGTAACTTAAACATCGACTACATAACTTAAACATACCTTAAGCATATATAAACCTAACTAATACATAACAACATAAGTTCTTATTACAATCATAAGGTCTACATAATATTAAGCTACTCAGTAGCCTTTTTCTTACCCTTGTTAGCACCCGAAGGTCCACCCTGCTCTGCCATAAGTGAAATATTTTAGGAAAAGCAAGAATGAGCAATAAGTTTGCTCAGCAAGTAATATAGCAATAAGGGTGAATACTATAGTTCTTGAATCCAAAAGGGTATAGAAAGATATGATAGTTCAAAGATAATAAGAATATTAATAATTCTCAATAACAGTCGCTAAGGATAGAATAAGATCAATATGATTCAATGCTAAATCAATGCAAGATTTCATGATAATTGAATACTGAGCAGTCACTAAGGACTATGA